>JAWPHD010011606.1:0-82489 GCA_037043455.1 Cyrtodaria siliqua
ACGTAAATTATTATCTTAAAAGCGTCCTAAGAAACTCAAATATTACTTAAATTATTCACTTAAAAGCGTCCTAAGAAACTCAAATATTACTTAATTATTATCTTAAAAGCGTCCTAAGAAACTCAAATATTACGTAAATTATTCACTTAAAAGCGTCCTAAGAAACTCAAATATTACGTAAATTATTCACTTAAAAACGTCCTAAGAAACTCAAATATTACTTTAATTATTCACTTAAAAGCGTCCTAAGAAACACAAATATTACTTAAATTATTATCTTAAAAGCGTCCTAAAAAACTCAAAATATTACTTTAATTATTCACTTAAAAGCGTCCTAAGAAACTCAAATATTACGTAAATTATTCACTTAAAAGCGTCCTAAGAAACTCAAATATTACTTTATTTATTCACTTAAAAGCGTCCTAAGTAACTCAAATATTACTTAAATTATTATCTTAAAAGCATCCTAAGAAACTTAAATAATACTTAAATCTTAAAAGCGTCCTAAGAAACTCAAATATTACTTAAATTATTATCTTAGAAGCGTCCTAAGAAACTCAAATATTACTTAAATCTTAAAAACGTCCTAAGAAACTCAAATATTACTTAAATTATTCACTTAAAAGCGTCCTAAGAAACTCAAATATCACTCATCTATCACGCTGTTAATAGTGAACTATGCACTCGAAAGCACTTTACACTGTTATAATTCGCTATGTCGTTAAAGCACAGCTGTATTATCAGAATACATGTAGCACTATATATTAAGCTACTAATATCTGTTAATGGTGAATTATTCACTTAAAACTCAACTATCACGCTGTTAATAGTGAACTATACACTCGAAAGCACCTTACACTGTTATAATTCACTATTTCATTAAAGCACAACAGTACTATCTGAATACATGAGCACTATATAATTGTTGCATCCCAGTGAGGATGACCAGTGGATATTGTCGATATCCACTGTCACCCTCACTGGGATGCAATATTTATTTTATTATACCGAACGAAACAAGATTAATATTTGTTACTCTTTTTTTTAGACATTATTTCAACATTATAACAATATAAACAACATATTTATCATTGACATGGATATTGAAGTAAAATAATAGTTTAGTCCATTTTAACAACATTAAAACATTACAAAAATATCAACATTTATTTTATTCGTATCTCAGATCTTGAAGTTAAATAATAGTTTAGTCCACTTTAACAATATAAACATTTAATACTATAAACAATTTTATTTTAACAACATGTGATCGTTTTAACAAGTTCCGTCGGCGTGTTCTTGGGCAAGACACTTTTCCTTAGCCTCGTCCGTCGGATGGGGACGTAAACCGGGCGGTCCCGTGTATCGGTCTATTCTCCGAGCACGTTAAAGAACCATAGGAATCTATTCGATAATAAGAGTAGGGCAGGTTCCCGGATTCCGATGTATCCTTCCCCTCTCTCTGGGGCGGCTCTAAATAACCTGTACTGTGTTGATGAGCCGTTAAACAACATTCAATTCAATTCATTTTAACAAATGAGGCGAGCGTCCACCGATGTCCAATTGCCAAAGCGTGTCGTAATTGGAAAACCCCAAAACCTGCTTTTATACTTCCCGTGACGTCACAATCGTGTGCACTAGCGGATCCGGTGTGGGGGGGGGGGGGGGGGGGGGGGCACTAACAATTCCGGATCATACATGTATGTCCATGTTACTGTAGATAAAATATCAAACAATTTCGTTGCACGCCTTCAGTATAAAAAAAGTTCTCGCTCGCTCGACGCATAATGGCTAATGAGTGGTTTAATTAACACATTGTTAAATCCTTTTATTTGAAAACGGACTTTTTTTTATTCATACGTGTATGTCCATGTTACTGTAGATAAAATATCAAACAATTTAGATGCACGCCCTCAGTATATTTTTTTTCTCGCTCGCTTCGCTCGCTCCACGCATAATGACTAATGAGTGGTTTAATTAACACATTGTTAAATCCTTTCTCGCTCGCTCGACGCATAATGGCTAATGAGTGGTATAATTAACACATGTTAAATCCTTTCATTTGGAAACGGCTTTTTTTTTATTCATATGTGTATGTCCATGTTACTGTAGATAAAATATCAAACAATTTAGATGCACGCCCTCAGTATAATTTTTTTTCTAGCTCGCTTCGCTCGCTCCACGCACAATGGCTAATGAGTGGTTTAATTAACACATTGTTAAATCCTTTTATTTGAAAACGGACTTTTTTACCCTATCAATGCTCTACCTAGGTCTGCTCGCTAAAATGCTTAGTGCAATACAGCGAGGATTAATAAACGCTTATACGCACGGGTGATAGTAAAAATATTGTGATTTTCTTACATGAAGCCTCGGGCGATAATCATATCCGAAGGGTGAACATTCTTACATAGGGCGATAATCATATCCGAAGGGTGAACATTCTTACATAGGGCTATAATCATATCCGAAGGGTGAACATTCTTACATAGGGCGATAATCATACCCTTCGGATATGTAAGAATGTTCACCCTTTGGATATGATTATCATTCTTACTATGTAAGAATGTTCACTCTTCGGATATGTAAGAATGTTCACCCTTCGGATATGATTATCGCCCGAAGCCTCGGGCGATAATAAGCCTCGGGCGATAATCATATCCTCAGGGGCTTCGGGCGATAATCATATCCTCAGGGCAATATCCGCGAAATGTCAACGTACTCCTAACTGACTTGTGTCCTATTCTTAGATATGTAGGCCAAAAGAGACGTTTTAAGTATAAGTAATGTACAGTATCGGAATTTTCAACACTAAAATTTATCAAAAATATCCCTTTAGGTCTAATTACACTAAATCAACAGGATGTGCTCGCCTGGTGCATCGAAAGTAGTTCTGTATTAAAGAGTGCTAATCTTTCTTTCTTTAAAAACTTTTTTTTAGTGCTGGTTCCTGTTATTTTTTGGCTATAACTGTATTCTGGACATGTTGTTGATATTTGAAAATGCAGCTCATCATGTTTTTGACAGTTTTTTATATAAATTTGAGAAGTGAAAGTAGACAGGGTATGAAATTGCAAGGGGTAAAAAATAGTGTTGACCTTTGACCCGGTGTTAGTATACAACTGAAGAAATGTTTCTTAGAAGGTATTAAAGCCCCTATTTCCTTGTTGATGTTTAATAGCAGACATGTTTATTTGCATGATAAAATAAGTTCCCCAGAATTCTAACGAGGTTTGAGTTTTTAACAGGTTGTCAACATTCTAACTTTACTATGGAAGGGCAATGGAGACTCATTTACGCTATTATAACCTTACCTATACCAGTGCATCAACACAGGTAACGCCGTGGTGTAATGGTTATCATCGCGGCTTAGTAACACAGGGATCGCGTGTTCAATCCCAGCCAGGACCGAATTCGGTTTAATTATCGAAATATTTCAGAAGTATTTCCTACCTTACAGCGAGGATAAGTACGCGCGTATACGCACGATACATCAACACAATCCGTTGACTGTTTGATGTGATACAAAGTGTAATAAACTGAAAAGGATCTGCAATCTTCTTTTTATCTATTTTAGGTAAGTTCTTTAAGTTATTTCTTTTATTAGTAACATTGTAAGTTCTTTGAATTGAAATATTGAAGTTCACTTAGAATAACTGTTACCTTCTGCCTAGTTTGAATATACAATTAATTAATTGAATGGTGTGCGTAATATTTAAAGATTCTATAACGTGTATGTCATGAATTATTGAGATTATGTATATGAATTGAAATAGTATGGCAATAGAGATGCGATTCATAAGTATCAAAATGTATAGATAACCACGGTATACATATATGATTTAAACATAATTCTGGATGTTCTCATGTGTTGTCGCTTTACCACTGTACATATTACATGTTAAAATCTTACGGAAAACTAACTAACTCCACTCTCATACTCTTTTAGTGTGTTTTACTCGTTTGTATTTGTACTTCTAAATCATTGACTAAAAAACCCAGATTAAAACAAACAGATAGCAAACTAAAATGTATGTTTGTATATGGTTTTACGCAATATTTAGCCTCAACTGATTAATTAAAACAATCAATATATGACCATAACATCCGACCGACCTAACGACCTAATGCAAAGTGAATAGGTCAACCGCCTGTTATCACCGTTTTTGTCTCGTCTCGCCTTTTTGAAGAAGAAAAAGATACATAGGTGTTGCTTTTCCGGCGGCGGCTGTGTCAACGTTCAAGTTTTGCGTTTGGGTCATTTTCTCGCAAACTGTATGCACTATACCTTTGTTATAGTTATATCTTGGGTTGTACATCGCAACGTGACAAAGCAAATGTGGAAGTGACCTTGACCCTCCAAGCAAAGCGCGGATAACTTAATAATGTTCACGTTCAACTTTTGTGTTTAGGTCACTTTTTTCACAAGCTGTATGCACTTAGACCTATCAAATTTTGCTTATAGTTGTATCTTGGGTGGTACATCACAAGGTGACAAAGCAAATGTGTAAGTGACCTTGATCTCCAAGCAAAGGGCAGATAACTTACTATTTTTTACGTTCAACTTTTGCGTTTAGGTCACTTTTCACAAACTGTATGCACTAGACCTTACAAACTTTGCTTATAGTTGTATCTTGGGTGGTACATTGCAACGTGACAAAGCACATTTGGAAGTGACCTTGACCCTCCAAGCAAAGGGCATGTAATTTATTAATTTGTACCTTCAACTTTTGCGTCGAGGTCTATTTCTCGCAAACTCTATGCACTAGACCTTTCAAACTTTGCTTATAGTTGTATCTTGGATGGTACATCGCAACGTGACAAAGCAAATGTGGATGTGACCTTGACCCTCCAAGCAAATGGCAGATAACCTTATATGTTTTACGTTCAACTTTTGCGTTTTGAGGGAGGAAAATGTGGAGTGTGAGATATGCTGGTTTTCAAACTTTTCTGAGCATTTGTTGAACAATTAGTCTGGCCAAGTTTGGTTAAGAATAAACAATGAGGGACCTAGTGTTAATAAATCAAAACATATAGATTTTTTTTAATACTTCAAGGGCCATAAATGGCTATGTCCGCAATGGCTGATTTTTTTAATTTGTCCACTCTTTCTTCTATGATCGAAGTAACCGAAGAGGAAGGGGTTGGGAACAATGAGGTCTGATAACAGCATAACGGCATAATTTGCGGATAACAGTTACCAATGAATTAACAATACTAAAAACAGTTAACAGTAATATGAATAAAATAAAATGAATGACACAAGTATTCACCTTTAGTGTACATATGAGTTGCTAGCATTATTTAAGATATAAATCACTTTGTTTGTGTTTGTTTTTTGTAGATATGAGGCAATCCAGTCATATGAAATGACATTTTACCAATCCCTTTTGGAACTTTTGGAACTATTTATGACTGTAAATCACATATTGTTTATCAGAGGAAAGAAAATTAGTCATGCTGAATGACAAAACAAAAAGAAGATAAAAGTCCAGTCTATTTTTAACAAGTATGGTCCTGTTAGATCATAGAATGCATTGAAAAACTCAAGAAACATTGTTGTCCATTTCACTGAAATATTGACAGCAATTTCAGAGTTGTCATTTTTTTTTTATACATTTCTCTTTACAACTCTATGTTACAATATGGCCCCGTGATAACCATCGTGAAATTTGGCAAATACCAGAAGACATGAACCTGGTAATTTGGTACTAAAAAGGAATTGTCAAAATATATTAAGCGGTTCTTGAAAAGAATACTTTTTTACGGTTTTGGCTATTCTAAGTAATTGCGACTATTGTGCAATCCTGATTGACCTACTGTTTTCATCTGTAAGGTACTGTTCATTACAGAAGCATCCATATTAAAGTTCAGCAAAATCGGCAATACGTTTCGAAGGAAGTGCTGCTGGTGCAGAATAAGAAAATGCATTTAGAGGAGACGATTGTTTAGGCTGTTTGCTATTTTTGCGGCGGAGAGCAGTCCAATTGTGTCTATAAAAGCCGTAATTTTGAGTTTCAATTTCTTTCGAGTTTAAAATGATGTGTTTGCAATTGAACTATTTTTGTTTTTGGCACGGACATGTAGGGTTACATGTTTGCAACATGTTTTCATGAATTAAATTTGAATGGAAACAGAGTTTAACCCCTGGCATAAATGGGCCCTTCTACAGGGTACAACTTGGTTCAGTTGCAGTAATTTACTATTACAGAGTTTCGGCCTCCTTGGACATGTATACCATTTGACATTTCAAGTGCATCTGTTGTGTTTTTCTTAGTTGGATTTTAACTAAGAAGGATTTTAGGGTCATTGATGATTGATTATGCCCTTTGCTTATTATGCTAAAACAGAGGTATATTTCAAGTCAAACTTGCTAGTAACACAACACCTATTTGTTTTTGTTTTTTTCAAACTTTAGCCAACTTTTGCGAGTTCATCGGATCTACATATAGACCATTTTTTTAAAACTAAAACAAACAAATATTCCCCTTATACTTCATAAGAAACAGATGAATTGAATTGAGGTTTATGGCGCACCAACACATGCAAGTTTATATGGCGCTTAACAGGAATGAACATGCCAGGCTCATCCTCCATTTACATGAAGATAAAATATGGAGAATGGGCCTAGAACCTTATAACCTGCAGAACTGCAGAGTTGCTGCAAATTCTATAGTAGACACTCCATTTACGATGGAGCCACGTTTCCACGTTTGCATACGCGGTGTCGTGATGAAGACCTTGAATGAGCATGATAAAAATTAATGAACATGAAGGGGGTTGGGGAGTGGGGTCCTATCCTCTGCCTCTAGCGGGATTTGCAGTGGTTGTATTCTACCCAGGCAACCACACGAGGAAAGAAACAGATGAGAACCTCTTATTTTATTATTTTTCCCATTACATTTCAGTTACCTCATACCCAAACCAAACACTCTTAAATTATCAAGCATAATTATACTGTAATGCTAGAATATTTTCCATTAATTTCCCCTAAATATGCTTTTGCAACTATTATGTTTTACAAAGTCTGTACAGTCTTTTTTTAATCTGCTCTTTGCTTGATACAAGAAAAGTTTTGCAACTGCTTTATTGGCATATTCGTTTCTTTAATATTCCTCATTAACATTTGCTATTGTCACATGCTCTCAATCGGTCAATTATCTCATTAAAATGTGCCAAAATCTGTTGTAAACAGTTATATGTGCAAGTTACTTTCAAGTGCCAATGTTTCATGTTGCCATTTGTATTCCTTTGTACTCACGTTTAAACATGCTGTGCTGCTCAGACTTTTTTGTTGAGAGTTTGCGTTCTATTAATTATAATGTTTTTATTCATATGTGTTATTTCATATGTGTGTTTTCCCACTAGTACACATGTCACCTTAAATCTGATTGCTAAATACTTAACTGGTTACTGTATGTTTCCCCATAAGACCAATTTTAATTGCAAATTCATCACTGTAGTTTGAACATAGCAAATTTTTAATAACAATCATTTTCTGATTTTTAATTTATTACTGTTTCAAAATAACACTATTCAAGTTTAAAATGCCATAATACAAAACAAGTATTCAGTGTAAATATACAATATGCATCATAACATGTAACATGTATGTACAGATTGTTTTCTCTAGTATCATGCCTTGTGTTCAATTTAATATTTGAGTTTCATTTTACTATTTATTTATAGTGTATTTTTGGTACTTTATTAGTGAATCAATTTCATAAACATCGCTCTCAATCTTTAATGCATAAGTGTAAGGTCCTCAAGCATTACATAAACTTGTTTCATTTCGCTTTTGTTGAAACAATATCTTACAGCGGGAGTTTCTACTGATTCACATGTATATACTTAGTTCTGCGATTCACAATTTTTGCTACACATACTTCAAGAATGTGCTATTTTATAAATTGGAGCCTGTATCTGAATATCTGTAAATATATCATCCCTCATCTTTTTCTGAAAAAATTAAAATGTAAATATTCAATTTATTGAGACAAGGAAGACAATTTAAGTCAATTTCTTGTTTCATTATGCACCAAAATGTGTTGCAAATGAAAATAAAAGCATTTTTTAAATGCGCATCCTTCTCGTTGTATTTATTGCCCACTACCCAGCACTATCTGATTCATGACTCATGTTGCCTAATTGGGTTGCATTGCAGCTCCTTTACTTCCTATTTTACACGAAAAAGCGGCGTCTTAAATGCCTTGCATCAAAATTCGTCTTGTACAGATTCTATTGTGTTTTTTGTTAACATGGGATGAAAAATGGAAGTCCTCTGGCAGTAAGAAGGCCAAATTATGTCATTTTTGCTCTTTCAAGGCCAGACAACTGACGTTAAAATCATCGAATATACATGATTTAAGAATTATATACGTTCTGAAAAAGTTTGGTTTGGATATGATGAAAAATGGAATTACTATGGTGTCAGACTTCATCTTAGCAACGCCTTCGGAAACATGTGTAGCTAATGTAACCAGATGAACCTGGGTACAAAAAACAACAACAACATCAAAAACGAGATGTGAACAAGTTTGTGGTCTTCGGCCACATATGATTTTGTTTGTTTGTTTTTATGGTGTTTTACGTAATTTTCAACACATGTAAGGTTATATACGACGGTCGATTTTTTTGTGGTGGAGGCAGAACACTCACTTTTCCTGAGTAGAACCAGTACTGTACACCTCCCGCCATCCGTACGAATCGACACTTCCTCACTTACAAGTCGAGCAGGCCACATATGAGAAAATGAGCCAATTTATCCGAGATGTCGGAAAAATATCTGGTTTGTTGTTTTTCTGGTGAGCAAATGCAGGCCAAAATAAACTAGGAAGTACAATGAAAGAATCGAACTTAAAGGAGGTTTAAAGGAAGTGAGAAAAACTGACCCCTAAAAAGTAGATACTAGATCTATTATAACTACAAAAACTTTATACGAATACTTTATATAACAATATCAAGATCTGATCTACGATTTTGACAAACACTATAATAATAGTCTATAAAACTGATTTAAACTTACCAAATTTCAGACTTTAGTCAACTTGAAGGTGATCCATCGCCAGTCGCAGTATGTTCGAGACGCGTCGAACGCACGCTTCGAACGTAGATGTGGACGTTCCTATGGTGGTGCCATTTTCATACCGCGGGTATTTATTTCCTGAGTGTGTGTATCAGCTCGCTCTCTCCTAAACGATATATATATTGTATCGATGACACCCACTACACCGGACATGCGCAAAGTTATTTAGTTCACTCATTTAAAGGGGAATACTTGTTAATTAATAGTAGGTTTGGCACAATTAGTATATTTCATGTGATTTACTTGTATAAGTATGACAAGCCGTTTTCACATTTAATCACTATTTAGCGATATCGCTAGTTCAATTATTCATCAAAAATGCGCATTTATCGATATCGCTAAGGGACTGGGCAATATTTATTGGGGGGTTGGGACCGGTGCAAAATGGCATGGGACAGGTACTTTTTTTGTCGCGACAAACCATGGGACGATACTTTTTTTTCCGCTAGCTTGCCATGGGACGTACACTTTTTTTAAAGTCAAATTCTTTCTCACCAAAAAAACTTTAAACAATTACAAATATTGAAGCGCCCGTTTTTATAATTTCCGCGGAATCCCGAAAAAAGCCTCGGAATAAATTCGGAATTCCGGTCTTCGGAGTAATGGACATAGGTTTTAATAGAAAATAATTCGGACTTCGGAAAAGAATAAAAAGATAAATTCCATGGACAGATTCATTTTCCTCCGAGGAAAGTCTTCGGCTTTCGATTTCTTCGGACAAAATTGTCCGAATATGTATTTCTTCGGAAAACATTCAGGCATCAGCAATAGTTCGGAAACTATTCGGACATCGGTATTTCCTTCGGAAAATATTCGGGCATCGGTATTACTTTCGGAAAATATTAGGACAACGGCATTTCTTCGGAAAATATGCTGACATCGGCATTTTCTCAGACATCGGCATTTCTTTCGGAAAATATTCTGACATTGGTATTGCTTTCGGAAAATATTCGGACATCCGCATTTATTCAGAAAATATTTGGACAGAAATAATCTTTAAAATTAAAAAACAATTAAAATTTATTTTTTAATTAAGAAAAGCGGAACAAATTCCACTTTTTACTAATCATTCTTTCCTCTTATTGGACATGTATCCGATTTCTGATTTTCTTTGACAAAATTACGATTTTTCGATTTGGTTCAGAAAATATTCAGATTTAATTTGTGTTTACCAGCAGAAAAACATCTCAATTCTGTTGCTGAAATTATTCCAATTGCTGCTTTATTTCCGGAACAATCTGGTTTTCTTTGGAAAATCGTTCAAAGAAAATCGTTCGCTTTCAAATTTCTGCAGAAGAAAATCTGTTAATTATATTAGTCATGCATATTGACAAAAGGTTCATAATGGCCTTCTGCAAATGTATATAATGTATTATTTCAATTTGTCTTCATATACTAAAAATTAACCTTGTAACTGACAGTTTTGAAGAACTTTTTCTAAATTAGGCGAACGTGTTCGTGTCCGAAATGGCCTGCTGAGTTACTTCCCTTATATGCATTATCGCCATTTACATAAATGAAAACAAATTTTGTTGCACGGTTCACATTCAAAATATCTTGTTTTTGTTGAATGTTATACATGTAGCGACTGGAAATATAGTACAGTACTGAATCAATGTAATTTAGACTGTATTATGTATATCAGAATACCTGTTCGGTTTAAAATAATTATATTCTTATACATGTATATGCAGACTTAACAGGAACTGTATGTTAAAACTGGGCTGATAATTAAAGCCATATAAAGCCCTGGTTAAAAAAATAATGATAATAGACTTTATTTATTGAGGGTAACACATTTAGTTTATGAACTAATCTTCCATGTTGCCTCTTACAGGTCCTGCTATTAATTAAGCTCATACAATGCTTTGAAAGCTTAAACATCATGCACAAATTCTAGCGGAATCTTGAATAACTTTTTAATAATAAGTCTTACTTTTGTCATAGATCTACAGTACATGCTGCTGTATATCCCTGCTTTTATGGTATCCTGCTTGAATAATGTACATGTATATCCTTGTTTTATAAGTTAATGTATCACTCCTAGGTCAATTTTAAAAACAATATTTCATAATTATTTATTATTGTTCCAAATAGATATGCCAGATATTTCTGTATAAACACACTCTCTTATGTTTGAATATAGTAGCACCAGTTCCATTGGCTAATAAAAGTCACATGACTAACTGTAACACAGTCACCTCCTAAGGTCTTAATTAATTTACACACATCAGATGTGATCAGAGTAACATTATAGCATATGGGTATCATAAATTTATTAGTATGAGTGGTCATCTGTATTAATTAGCTTATCTGAAGTATTCATGATCAAAAGTGTATCATGAGAATAAGCTAGTACAGGGTCCTTATATATAAGGCTGGTCAGTACTAAATAATCTGGGAGTAAGATTTTTTAATTCTTTCTGTAAATAAGCACTTACAATATATACATAAAACACTTTTATAGTGTAGAATTTCTGTGTATCAAAAAGAAAAGATCTAACTAGCACAAAAAATTGACTGTCATAATTATATGGCCTAACATGTGCTAAGAATGACGTAAAACACCATTCAAAGTAACTTGTTAGAGAAGAGCACACGTTGCATAACAGTTTCTAAGTTAAAAAATTACCTGTCACGAATCCTAGATTAGTTGTAAATTTCGCGTTAAATTAAATGTATTTGGTGTATATGCGTAAAATACATCAATTTCACCGCAAATGTTTCAATTGAAAAAATAACTTAAATGATGCTGATAATCTTAAAAAGTTCTTTTCCGAATCAAAAAATGACTATGTCCTTACACTGAAGCAGTTTCCGAATGATAAATCGACTAAGTTCTCATTTGCCGAAAAATTATGTAATGTCCGAATATTGTCCGCGGGAAAAAATCCGAAGTCCGACAGATATTCCGAAGAAATGTATCGTTTCCGAATTCGGACTTATTTTCCGAACATTTTATGTAATTTCCGATATATTTCCACGGAAATCTTCGGAATTCCGATTCCAGATGGGTATAATAATAAATGAGTGATATTAGACCATAAAAGGCCACCATACCAAAAACATAGGCTTCTGGCGACTGTTTGCTGCAACTCTGCAAACCATGCAAATAAAATATGCAGCAAACAAATATGCAAATGAGGTTCTGGTGATGTTCACCGCAACTTTGCGGCAGACCTCATTTTCATAGTAAAAGTGTGCGGCAACTTCTCGGCACACATCATTTGCATAACACTTTTAGCTGTAATCTTTTGGCGATGTTTGCTGCTACTTTGCTGCAGACCTCATTTACATCGCAAACATTTTGCAGCAAAGATTTTATGCAAATGAATTGAATTGGGGTTTTAAGGCGCAGCAACACATGAAAAGGTTATATGGCGCCTAATAGTCATTAACATGCCAGGCTCATCTTCCATGTACATCGAGATAAAATATGGAAAATCTGAATTTAAAAGACTGTGGTGATATTAAGGCGTGCAATAAAAAAAATAATCGGATTGGTAAAATTTGTCGCAATGTTGTGGTGAACGTTGCAAATAAATAAATTGTTAAATCGTTAAATTGTTAATTTGAATATATGAACAGGGTGGATAAAGGATTTGAGATTAGGGGGGATCTTTAAAAAAAACTGATGAAAAAACAAAACACCCATAAAAAAGGCTTTTTCATATGTATTTTCATAATTTCTCAGTTTTAGGGTGGGGGCGGGGTTAATGCTTTTTACATTTTTGTAACTTTTCAGAATTTGGGAGAGCCTGCACCGGACGTGTAAATAACCTACCATTTGCAGTAAAATCTTAACACTGCGACATGTTTATGTCGACACCGTATTACATCCGGGCAGGTGTGGGGCAGCACTATATTCTGGTACTTTTCCCGGTGTTTTGGTACTTTTATTTGACGGAGGGAATTTTCAGAAAATTTGGGGGGAAAAGTATACTTATACTCCACGCAGGGAAAAACGTGAATTGAGGGCCCTGTGGCAGATTAGTTTCTTTAAATATACTGTATGTATATATATGAATGAAACAAGTTAAAAGTTAAAATAGTACTGCATTAATAATCTGTGGTGTAAATTTTCTTCGTTCTAAAACAATTAAGAAATAAATGTTTTATTACGTATAGCTAAAATGCTGGTATTTTGGGGTTAAATATTACCATTGGTGCAATGCAATCAACAATAAGTAATACCGGTATTCAAAAACAATTTGTGTAAACTATTAAAATACTACATGTAGTACCGATTTGCAAATCGAGGGATTAACGCAAAACTATGCTCAGTGACATTTTTACCAAAAGTTGTTTTCATGCATTAAATTATTGTATTTTTCTGTAGTTATAAATTCATAAAAAATATACATTATATTCGCTAAAAAACTTGAACATTTTTCAAAAATAAATAAAATACGCAAAACTAGGCCAAGTGAAAATATCAAATTAAAGTCAGAAAACCTGAATTTTGAGTGATTTCCCTATTCTTAAAAAGCTGGTATTGACGGTTCCGAATGTTTTAATGCGCAATTATATAAAAATGCACTCTGAAATCTTATGAACAATCTTTTTTATGGCTAACTTTAAAATCAAATATCACAGTCTTGCATTTAACAAATTTAATGAACTTTAGTGCCAAACAATTTTTGTTATCATGGCAACCACATTTCTTATGCGAATCTACCCAAAAGGGGAGGTGCACAACTACATCATGACACAAACATTCCTGCCAAGTTTCGAGTTTGTTGTGTCAGCTGTTCTTGAGTTACAGGGGTCTGGAAATATTTTGAAAATCCACTTCACTTGCCCAGGGCAAGTAGGTTATCAAAATCCACTTGCCCTGCCCAAAATTTCACTTGCCCCAATTTCAAAAGTCACTTGTCCCAAAATTAAGCTATGTCAACATGCCTTTATTTTTTTGAGACCGCGCGCTAAGTTGAATACTTTTCTATTAATGTTTTTTTTTGTCATAATTTTTTAGATGATTTTATTGTAAAATTAATGCCTTAAAGGGGGTGTTGCACTATTCTGGAATTAGTTTCATTCAAAAAGGCTTTAAAAACCGTGGAAAAAGCTGGAAAAATTATCAAAATGTCTTTAAAAATATAGGAGATCTATATGACCTTTTGAAAATATATAAAAAAATGCATTAGGTCAAACCTTCCTCGGTCAATCAAAAATATTTGAGTATTTGTGTGTGGAAGGGGTGGGGCGGAGGCGGTGGGAGCGGAGGATCCTTCGAAATAAAATCGTTCTTCTACAAGACATTTAGTGAATTCTGTTGGATTTTTCCAGAATAATTTTATGTTAAATCCAATGACGACTAACACTAGAAATGCACGCGCCCCATGTTATCCGGCATGCATAGGTTATACTTGTGGAATTTTAGAGAGTGGGGGCGCCGAATCCGTCCTATCCCTGAATCCGTCTTAGTACATGATAAATACACGTTTATCCCCTATGTCTTACCCTAAAATTGTCGCCGTAGCAAAGATAGTGAAGACGCTGCCTCTAAAACTTTCTCGCCTCTCACTCCTGCGTGTTCGAATCCCACTGGGAGCCCGAATTGTCAAGTGAGAAAGTGTCAATTCTTAAAGGGTTTCTTGCAGTGTGGAAAAATATTTATATTTTCTATTTTAGATAGTCTAAGTATAATGAATGAAACTAAAATTACCCTTTATTTACAAGAACATTCATTGCGGAAAGCAATGTGTTCTATTCTAGGTAACTCACCAAGATAAAAATAATATAAGTCGCGGCATTCTGTTTTTTTACACATTTAAATAGTGCAAATAAATTGTATTCCTAACTGTTTATTATGTATTGCACCAATAAATGTATTTATGATGGTAGTACTGAAAACTGAAATTGTACTACATTTTATTTCAATATCTGACTTTAAATTTGAAACACTGAAATATCGTGCAGCGCGTGCGCTTATCGCCTTCAATTTAGAACAATTGAATTTATCAGTTAACATGGAAGTGGACGAGGCCACTATTGCATGTTAGTTTTTTTCCTTTTACAGTGTATGTTATACATGAGTGCTAATTTATTGAAGAATTGTTTCGCATTTTTTTCGGCGTTTATGCGGTTTTAAACGTCGGTAGTAAATGGCGTAATCCATGAATCGCGTTAGAGCTTTATGGTAAATTTGCCATTCACTACCGGCGTTTAAAACAGCATGAACGCCGAAAAAATGTGGATTTTCCATTTACTACCGGCAAAACCGAATAAACAGCGAAAAAATGCGAATTAGTTATTGTATTTACATTATTTTCCCGTCGCTATAATAGTATCAGCAAAACTTCTAATGATAACAAAAAATAACAAGAGGTCAATGACCTTGAAGCTCTACTGATAGGTTTTTGATAACTAGAAAAGCATTGCTGTGAAGTTTCATGAAAATCTGTCATGTAGTTTCAGAGGAGTAGTCGCTACAAGTTTTAACTATACATGTATAAACAAAGATGGTCGTGGCAGCTATGTTTAATGTTGAATCAAAATAATTTTCAAGAAGGACCAACATCATGTCATGCTGATCATTTTAGAAAAAGTCCCATATCAATATCACTTTTAGTTCTCAAGAAGTAGTCGCTACAGTTTGTTTTTTAAAAATCTGTTTTAAACCGTGACGGCAATATCCGGACGACCTGACATTTTGCTAGGATCAATTAGACATCAAGAGCAACATTCATGTGAAGTTTCATGAAAATCTGTCAAGTAGTTTCAGAGGAGTAGTCGCTACAACTTTGTGCTATATAACTCTATGTAAACAAAGATGGCAGCTGGCGGCCATGTTTAATGGCGAATCAAAATAATTTTCGATCAACTAGATATCAAGGGCAACATTCCTGTGAAGTTTCATGAAAATCCGTCAAGTAGGTTCAGAGGAGTAGTCACTACAATTTTTATTATATAACTCTATATAAACAAAGATGACAGCTGGCGGCCATGTATAATGTCGAATCAGAATAATTTCGACAAGGATCAACATCATGTCATGCTGATCATTTTAGAAAAAGTCCCATATCAATATCATTTATAGTTTTGAAGTAGTAGCCGTTACAAACTTGTTTTTTTTTAAATCTATTTTTAGCCATGGCGGCCATCTTGAATTTTCGGACGATCTGAAATTTTGCTAGGATCAATTAGACATCAAGAGCATTATTCCTGTGAAGTGTCATGAAAAGCTGTCAAGCAGTTTCAGAGGAGTAGTCGCTACAACATTTTACTATATAACTCTATGTAATCAAAGATATCCGCTGGCAGCCATGTTTAACGTCAAATCAAAACGATTTTCGACAAAGACCAACATCATGTCATGCTGATCAATTTAGAAAAAGTCCCATATCAATATCACTTATAGTTTTTAACAAGTAGTCGCTACAAACTTGTTTTTTTAAAATGTATTTTAAGCTTTGGCGGCCATCTTGGATTTAACATCAATATGATTTTTTGCTAGGATCAGCTTGACACCATGTGCAACATTTCTGAAAAATTGCATGAAAATCCATCCAGTAGTTTCAGAGGAGTAGTCGCTACAAAAAAATGTTTACGGACGTACAGACGGACGGACGCCGCACTACGGCATAATCTCTGCTGATCTTTGAGGGCATCATAAGTTCCAATATACACAAAATTCATTTTTTTTAAACTTGGCAAATATACAAGTACATACTCCGCTGAAAATACAAAGGATATCAAACAATTTCAGTGTTTCCACCTTAGAGGTGTCCTGAGATTGGAGGTGTGGGGGCTGGTTGTGTGTGTGTGGTGGGCGGGGCGGGGGGGGGGGGGGGGGGTGGTGTGGGGAGAGTGGAGAGAGAGAGGTAACTTTGGTCAAATATCTAAAAAAAAATATTCATAAAATGTAATGATTTTGGTAATATCAGTATAATTTGCTCCAGGGTCACCATGATACTCTGGGATAGGGGTCAAAAGTTCAAATACACAAATACTTTAAACATTTTTTATTCATTTACAGTGTCAAAAATGTATTCAGAAAAGCATAAATAATAATATTTCTGATATGAGATCAAAGAATGATCGAAACAGTTTCATGTAAAATGGATACAGGGTTAAAAGAAATTGACCTGTGTGAGAAAAACATGGGTATTTGCGATGGCGCGCCGTGAAATTCGTTCTTATTTGAAATTTTACTGTTGTATTAATTTTTTATCATGTTTCTTATTCGCCGACTTTTTTTTGCTTGTCAGGTATTTTAATAATGAACAACGACCTCTGTCACCCTTATCCTTAATTTTCCTTAATGCCAATATGTTTCAAGTAACATTTCTTGTTCTATTGTTTTGAATTAAACATTCATGAGCGTGGGTGATATCTATCTTGGACTACTGTTTGTCACCAGTGAACCTTAGCTTTTCTACATTATTTCACATAAAAAAATACCGCGGTATACACAATGTAGTTAGAATAACTTTACAAGGAAGAAAAGAGCATTATACCTGCCTTTATCTGTTATAGTAAATTTAATCTGCCAACAAAGAAGATACCTATTACTCTGAAAGATAAATAAACAAGAGGTCAATGACATTGAAGCTCTACTGATAGATTTTGATAGCTAAATCAGCATTCCTGTGAAGTTTCATAAAAATCTGTCAAGTAGTTTCAGAGGAGTAGTCGCTACAAGTAGAAGTTTTTACTATATAACTCTAGGTAAACAAAGATGGCCACTGGCAGCCATGTTTAATGTCGAATCAAAATAATTTTCGACAAGGATCAACATCGTGTCATGCTGATCATTTCAGAAAAAGTCCCATATCAATATCACTTACAGTTTTCAAGAAGTAGTCGCTACAAACTTGTTTTTAAAAATCTATGTTTAGCCATAGTGGCCATTATGAACTTCCGGCCGACCTGCAATTTTGCTAGGATCATCTAGACATCAAGAGCAATATTCCTGTGAAGTTTCATGAAAATCCGCCAAGTAGTTTCAGAGTAGTAGTCGCTACAAATTTTTACTATACAAACACTATGTAAACAAAGATGGCCACTGGCGCCCATGTTTAATGTCGAATCAAAATAATTTTCAACAAGGATCAACATCATGTCATGATGATCATCTAGAAAAGTCCCATATCAATATCACATACAGTTTTCAAGAAGTTGTCGCTACAAACTTGTTTTTAAAAATCTATGTTTAGCCGTGGTGGCCATCTTGAATTTCCGGCGGACCTGACATTTTGCTAGGATCAACTAGACATCAAGAGCAACATTCCTGTGAAGTTTCATGAAAATCCGCCAAGTAGTTTCAGAGGAGTAGTCGCTACAAATTGTTACAATACAAACTCTATGTAAATAAAGATAGCCACTGGCGCCCATGTTTAATGTCGAATCAAAATTATGTTGAACAAGGATCAACATCATCTCATGCTGATCATTTTAGAAAAAGTCCCATATTAATATCACTTACAGTTTTCAAGAAGAAGTCGCTACAAACTTTTTTTTAAAAATCTGTTTTTAGCCATGGCGGCCATCTTTAACTTCCGGCCGACCTAAAAAAAATCTGGGATCAATTAAACATCAAGAGCAACAGTCCTGTGAAGTTTCATAAAAAATCGACAAGTAGTTTCAGAGAAGTAGTCGCTACAAGTGTTTACTATATAAATCTATGTAAACAAAGATGGCCACTAGCGGCCATGTTTAAAGTCGCATCGAAATAAATTTCGACAAGGATCAACATCATGTCATGCTGATAATTTTAGAAAAAGTCCCATATCAATATCACTAATAGTTTTCAAGAAGTAGTCGCTACAAACTTATATTTTAAAAATCTATTTTGAATTTTTGGCCGACCTGAAATGTTGCTAGGATCAATAAGACATCAAGAGCAACATTCCTGTAAAGTTTCATGAAAATCGGCCAAGTAGTTTCAGAGGAGTAGTCGCTACAAGTTTTTACTATATAACTCTATGTAAACAAAGATGGCCACTGGCAGCCATGTTTAATGTCGAATCAAAACGATTTTTGACAAGAACCAACATCATGTCATGCTGATTATTTTAGAAAAAGTCCCATATCAATATCACTTATAGTTTTCAAGAAGTAGTCGCTACAAACTTGTATTTTAAAAAAATCTATATTTAGCTTTGGCGGCCATCTTGGATTTCACATCAACATGAATTTATGCTAGGATCAACTAGACTTCATGGGCAATATTTCTGTAAAGTTTCATGAATATCCATCTAGTAGTTTCAGAGGAGTAGTCGCTACAAATAAAGTTTACGGACAGACAGATGGACGACGGACGCCGCACCAAGGCATAAGCTCTGCTGATCTCTGATCAGTCGAGCTAAAAACAGTTAACAATAAATAGAATAAAGTAACAGATAACAATCCCAAATATGACACTTTTAAACACCTTTAAGATATGAGACAAACCAGTCATATGGAATGCCATTTTAAGAATCCCATTTGGAACTATTTATGACTATATCATTCGATTTGCTAGAGCGTGTAATGATGTTATAGATTTCAATGATCTACAAGTAAACTTCTTCAGCAGGGTTTTCGTTATCATAAACCACATAGATCTTGCTCTAAATTCTACCGCCGCAACGAGGGCCTGCTGGAAAAGTACAACACCAACCTTAAAACATTTCTGCGACTAGGCATATCACAACCCTCATTTTACGGAGATGTGGTCTATAAACTTTGAAAGTTAAAGGGGTCTGATGGGTTTCCTGAGCGCTTTACAAATTTAAGGGATGTTGGTCAGCCATCTTTGAAAAGAAAAGCCAAAATGGATGGGGTATGGTTAATTGGAATTTTCATCAAAATGCATATTATAGTCATGAACAATGTCAATGATATAATAGATGACTGTTGATGTGAACATAATATCAGAAACAATATTTATTTGGCAGAAATAGTGCCCTTTATATTCGAAAAGTTTAGTACAATTTTACTCGAAGATGTTTTGTTTTTTATGTTAAATACATTTGTCCATAGAATAGTCAATTTATCTAAAAATGGCACACGAGACATCATTTCTAAATAAAGTAAGCCATGTTATCACATCATCCAAAATTCGAAGTACACCATTGTTAAAAAATGAAATTATTGTCGCTTGAGAGAAGCGAATTAGACGATAATTATTTTCTCTTCGTGTGAGTGATTCTCATAGGGGGCGCACTTCAGTGGAGTGCACGTGGCATGTAGAATGCCAGTTTTTGTCCATTCAGCGTTGGATGACTGACCAGTTAACACGTTAAAATTTGGTGGTATTACGTTACACAGTGAGAGAATTATCAGCGGACACGCTAGTACACATGGAAAAAGAAAAATATATAGATAAGTATTGTTAATTTACAAACGGTATTTATAGGATCAGCAGTTGAGCTGGCACAGGTGTAAAAATTGATAATTTATTTGTGTTTTTTACACGAATGATCAGTCGTACATGTTTTTTCATTAATTCAGGTTTCAAAAAGCTTTGAACATGATGAATATCCTGAAATGTTTACATTTTCTCAGAAAATGATTATAGCAAAGATGAGATATAGTTCGTGGCTGCTGTGAATTATTGTAAAATGTTTACAACATAATTTTATTGTTGTATGCTGTCACACGTAAGCTTGCACGTGAACGTCATGCATGGTTGTGTAAATGTGGTACATTGTATAACCAATGCAAGTATACAGTTATATATGAGAGATGGTATATAAAAGGATATCACTGTAGTACAGTGTGTCTGGGGTGTGTATCAAGTGAAGTCTTCACGGCATTGTAATCAAAATGCTGACGAGTGTACATTTGGTTGCTAGATAAATTTGTATCGATAATTTTCAGAAATCCATGATGAGATGATCGGTGCACAGTATGTGAAATAGTGATGTCCATCGACAGATGATAGGCTAGAATCTGACACGGTCGCGGAGATCCGGGTTCGTGTTTCGATTGAGGAACGATTAAAGAAAAAGACGAATTCAAAAGATAAGTAGTTTTTGTATGGTAGTGAAATTCTCCAGTTTGGTAATGAAAGATGAGTGGTGCTCATCTGTCCCCCTATACATGCAGGTTGAGTGAAGCTAAGATTGGTTTCCACAGTAAGCGTTATATTTTTGTTTTCACTGAAAAGAAAGATAACTCTGTCTTATTATGTTTTAATGAATGAGGGGCGGTCTTCCTTAGTAAGTAAGTGGTGGGACGATGGACGTCTTTCGGGTGTGGCTGCCTTCAATAATTGCTGCGACGGTAGACGTATAGGGCATGCCCTATTACAACTTGTGTATGATACATGTTGGGAAATTGGTTTATTTGAAATATAAGATGTACATTTAGAAATGACTGATAGAAAATATACATATCTGGAATATTTAAACCCAATGGCGTAACATACTGTGTGACCTCTCATTAGAATGTGCGGCATAATAAACCTATACTTTGTACATATACCGTGTGGGTGGTGGGCTGTTTGTCCGAAATCATTGATGGCTTATGCCATGTAACCTTATATGGTTATATCAGACCGTATGACATTTGGTATTACATGCAGATATCTGCATACTGGTAAGTGAATATAATACCCTGTTTCGGGTGGTAATAAAGGGCGTATGCCCGGTGCAACGAGCCGGTATCGGCTTGTTGGTAACTATGTGCGGGTATCTGCACATAGGGTTAGGTATAACTGCAAGTAGGCGGATGCAAGTGATAATAATAATAATAATAATAATAATAATGCCTTGTGAAACGTGTCGATGATGCATATTGTGTAATGTTGTAGTTGACATGTACATGTAAGCAGTGTGAAGAAATGTGGATTAAATATATATGTAAATAAATGTGCTATTAGCTGCCCTGTATAGGGGTGATAAATAGCCGTATGCCAAGTTGTCCGGTTATCGGTTACTATGTGCGCTTATTTGCATAGGGTTAGAAATTGGTAGATGTTTTAAAGTAACACATGGCCAAAACTCGGGCGTAGATGCCTATTAAAACTGCTGCGAAAATAGACCTCTGGCGTATGCCCAGGTGCAACGTGTTCGTGACGCATATTTGTGAAATATAAGATGTATAAAGCAATATTTAATTTTAAAATTGGAGAAGGAATAATGCACTTATGATGTATGCTGGGGGATGTCGTATTTGAAATGCGAGATACTTGTAGAAACAGACAGTTTTAAAGGGGGTCATATACAATGAAACATATATTACAATGTTTTGAACATACCTGGAATTTATATAGATGACTGTCTAAAATGACTGGTTATATTTTTATATGTATATATTTATGTATATATAGTGCCAATGTGGGTAGTGATACTAGTGGTAGTGACATCGTGGGTACTGATGTGACAGAGTGAGAAATAATACTAATAATAGTATTGATATCATTTTAAAATGGTGAATGCATATAATTGCAAGTACATTTGTGTGCATGTAGTTTAAAACACAATACCTAATTAATACTATTTGTTTCAGATATTTCCTTTCGATATTGCGTTCCAGAACAGGAGTGTTTTGGCAGAGAACAGTGACGCAAATTCAGATTTCATATTAAGACTGAAGTACCAGCCGGTTACAATTATCACTGAAAGTTAAAGTAAGAAAACTTAAACAAGTTATACGTTTTAAGAGGAGGAACACTTGCTTGTCGTGTCATTCCGCGTCATGATATTGTTTGTGGACATGAATTTAGACTGTAAGATTCAACCGTATACCTTTTTGCTACATGAGGATTGCTACATGCGTGGAAAAACTTGGAACAACTGCTTGTCGAATGATTTCATGAGGGCACGCATTTAGACTGTTGGATTCAACAGTATGTGCAATGCTGATACGAGCTCCCCTGTATAGCACGGATGCAAATATTGTCGAAAGGCATTTGGTTTTGCGTATAAAGTATGTGACTATAATATATCCTGTCTGAGGTGGTAAAGGGCGTATGCCAGGTGCAATGAACCGGGCAGTCAAAGGTACGGTCGACTATTGACGTAAGAATTAATTTTAAGGAAATTATAAGGTTTTAAGTGAATTTGTAATAGACACTTTAATTTTATATATTGAATTGGTTTATGTTTTGGAAGTTTTGCATAATTTAGGTAAATTGTTTATAATAACACTGGATTCAGAATTAGAATTGAGATTCACTAGACTCAAAAGTATTAATGTAGAGTCATTGGACTCAGAAATAGAATCGAGAGTCACTGGACTCACAAGTAAAATTGAGAAAAACTGGACCCAGAAGTAGATGTATATGAGTGAAAGTCGTGTGACTCGGGGTTAAGACGTTTGTAAATCTAATGGAGAGTCACTTGACTCAGGAT
This sequence comes from Cyrtodaria siliqua, assembly GCA_037043455.1. NCBI lineage: Eukaryota > Metazoa > Mollusca > Bivalvia > Adapedonta > Hiatellidae > Cyrtodaria > Cyrtodaria siliqua. The sequence continues at coordinate 23,371 of JAWPHD010011606.1, forward strand.
TAGATGTGCCTGACTGTGAGTCACATGACTCGGGGTCAGAGCATTGGAAAATGGTTATTGCGGGATGTATTTGATGTTATAATAACAGTTGATATAACTTAGTACGGTTTCAGATAAATGATGTTATTGAGATGATGATTGTAAAAGTTTTGTGAATTATATGTAGAATTGAGTCACTGGATTAAGAAGTAGAATTGAGAGTCACTGGACTTAGAAATAGAATTGAGAGTCACTGGACTCATAAGTAGAATTTCGAGTCACTGGACTCAAAAGAGAATTGAGTCACTGGATTCAGAAATAGATGTATGAGTGCGAGTCGTGTGACTCGGGGTTAAGACGTTTGTAAATCTAATGGAGAGTCACTTGACTCGGGATTAGATGTTCCTGATTGAGAGTCACGTGACTCGAGGTCAGAGAACTGTAAAATGGTTATTGCGGGATGTATTTGATGTTATAATAACAGTTGATATAACTTAGTACGGGTTCAGATAAATTATGTTATTGAGATGATGATTTGAATTGAGTTTGTATATGTTGTAAAAGTATTGTGAATTATATGTAGAATTGAGTCACTGGATTCAGAAGTAGAATTGAGTCACTGGACTCATAAGTAAAATTTCGAGTCACTGGATTCAAAATAGAATTGAGTCACTCGACTCAGAAGTAGATGTATATGAGTGAGAGTCGTGTGACTCGGGGTTAAGACGTTTGTAAATCTAATGGAGAGTCACTTGACTCAGGATTAGATGTGCCTGACTGGGAGTCACGTGACTCGGGGTCAGAGATTATTGTAAATTATTTTTTGTAAAATGATCATTATGAGTCATTGGCCTCGGAGAAAGTTGTATTTTATGTTATAATAACATTTGATATAACACTGAGATTAGTAAGGTGTTCAGATAAATGATGTTACTGAGACGATGATTTGAATTTAGATTGTATGTGTTGTAAAAGTATTGTGAATTATATGTAGAACTGAGTCACTGGATTCAGAATATAATTGAGTCACTTTAGAGTCACTGGATTCAAATAGAAGTATATGAGTGAGAGTCGTGTGACTCGGGGTTAAGACGTTTGTAAATCTAATGGAGAGTCACTTGACTCAGGATTAGATGTGCCTGACTGGGAGTCACGTGACTCGGGGTCAGAGATTATTGTGAATTATTTTTTGTAAAATGATCATTATGAGTCAATGGCCTCGGAGAAAGTTGTATTTTATGTTATAATAACATTTGATATAACACTGAGATTAGTAAGGTGTTCAGATAAATGATGTTATTGAGACGATGATTTGAATTTAGATTGTATGTGTTGTATAAGTATTGTGAATTATATGTAGAACTGAGTCACTGGATTTAGAATATAATTGAGTCACTGGACTCATAAGTAAAATTTAGAGTCACTGGATTCAAATAGAAGTATATGAGTGAGAGAGTCGTGTGACTCGGGGTTAAGACGTTTGTAAATCTAATGGAGAGTCACTTGACTCAGGATTAGATGTGCCTGACTGGGAGTCACGTGACTCGGGGTCAGAGATTATTGTAAATTATTTTTTTGTAAAATGATCAGTATATAATGAGTCATTGGCCTCGGAGAAAGTTGTATTTTATGTTATAATAACAGTTGATATAACACTGAGATTAGTAAGGTGTTCAGATAAATGATGTTATTGAGACGAGGATTTGAATTTAGATTGTATGTGTTGTAAAAGTATTGTGAATTATATGTAGAATTGAGTCACTGGATTCAGAATATAATTGAGAGTCACTGGATTCAAATAGAATTGAGTCACTGGACTCAGAAGTAGATGTATGAGTGCGAGTCATGTGACTAGGGGTTAAGAAGTTTGTAAACCTAATGGTCGAGGTCAGAGAATTGTAAATTATATTTTGTAAAATTATCATTACGAGTCATTGGACTCGGGGCAAGTTTTATTTTATGTTATAATAACAGTTGATATAACATTCAGATTAATAAGGGTTCAGATAAATGATGTTATTGAGATGATGATTTGAATTTAGATTGTAAGTGTTGTAAAAGTATTGTGACTTATATGGTACGTACAGTCGGTCAGTCCTGCGACTTACACCAACAAATATAAGATTCGGGTGGTACTTGAAATTTAAATAGGTTTACATGAGAGCTAAAGTAAGAAACATAACGTCCGTAAAATTACTTACATGGAGTCAGTGTCGGTTAGACACGGGACGTATTTATGTTTAAATTCTATGGACTAGTGTACCAATATTTTGGTTTTAGAGAACTTGTTTTATATCAGTTACAGGTAGTACGTGTTGAGTAAACACAGGACGTAAACATGTTTTAAATTGTATGGACTTGTGTACCAATATCTTGGTTTTAAACAGAAATTGTTTTATATCAATTACATCGGCTCTGTGTCGGATAGACACAGGACGTATTTAGGTTTAAATTCTAAGGTCTATTGTACCAATATCTTGGTTGTAAACACAAATTGTTTTATATCAATTACACGGAGTCAGTGTCGGGTAGACACATGACGTATTTATGTTTAAATTCTATGGAATAGTGTACCAATATCTTGGTTTAAAAATGTATCATATGTTATATGTTTAATAATGGTTAAATTCATATATGTAATATTTTGGTTGAAACGGCCCACTGTCGGATAAACACAGGACGTATTGAGGTTTAAATTTTAAGGTCTAGTGTACCAATATCTTGGTTTTAAACAGAAATTGTTTTATTATATATATTACATGGAGTCGATGTCGGGTAGACACAGGATATATTTATGTTTAAATTGTATGGAATAGTGTACCAGTATGTTAGTTTAGAAATGTCTCATACGTTATATGTTTTATAATGGAGATTTGAATTCATATATGTAAGTTACTTAGATACTGGTATTTGGTTGTTACAATTTTGAGCCCGTTCTTTTAGTTCAGTCGGTCGTCCAATGGCTTATACCAACAAATAATAAATATATATTTATAACGTATGTGTTGTTGTCGTGTTACTCCTATGAGAAGGGTGGGTGTTACGAAAACAAATGAAATTATTGTCGCTTGAGAGAAGCGAATTAGACGATAATTAATTTCTCTTCGTGTGAGTGATTCTCATAGGGGGCGCACTTCAGTGGAGTGCACGTGGCATGAAGAATGCCAGTTTTTGCCATTCAGCGTTGGATGACTGACCAGTTAACACGTTACAATTTTAGATTCTTAGTAAATCGTGTTGCAGTAACTTACATATTATGGATTTGAAGACATTTCAGAATATTGGTGTTGTCCGGGTTGTATTGGTTCCATTGATTATTGAAACGTTTGTACTTTTGATAGTTAAAGATCAAGTCCGAGATCTTATCCTGAGTGATACCGTGAATAAAAATGTTATCGGATACATGTTTCCCATACGTGGGTTTTACGCGGACGGCTCGGTATCACATTGATGGTGCTCTGTTTAAACTACGACGTAGTTGGTGGAACTGGTGCAGTAAGGATGACATTTTATATCTTAGAAATGATAACACTTGTTTAATACAGTTTATGGTTAATTTATCACCATTGAAAGTTGCTTGTAATTCAGTCGAAGGAAAGTGTATTATATAAGGGAGAATACTGGGTTGGATGTATGCTAAAATAGTAGATATAAAATCGTATCTCCTTTGTTTATTCAGTAATCGGGAAGTATTGCGTTTGCTCCATATGTACTGTATAGTTCGCGTAAGCGATCTGAATTCAGTTTGACATAATTATGTCATATGACAATAATAGATTGGCGCAAGTCTGTGATGAGAGATTGCTATATTTTATAGGTGTAGTTTCTTGTGTATCGTATTATAAGTTGAAGTTGAAGTGTGTTATTAATTTATGTTAATAAGGTCAGTCAGGCGGTCGTCCAATGACTTATACCAACAAATAATAAATATATATTTATAACGTATGTGTTGTTGTCGTGTTACTCCTATGAGAAGGGTGGGTGTTACGAAGAGAATGAAGATTTTCTTTATACGCCATGTGCCTTCAACACACACACATGATACACATGAAAAGCATGCACGTGAATTGTAAATTGAAAGATGAGGTATGGTGAAACATTCGGATAAACAGGTCATTTGATCGTATTCATATGTTATTATTTAGATTTTGCTGTTTTATTAGAATATAATAATAAATTACTCTTGTTTTGCCATGTTTCTATTCACAACAGTCACTCAGTTGTGTTTAATACATCCAAAAATATAGTTACCATTTATAATAGTTTGACAATTAAAACCCGTCAGTGTCACCATACTACAGCATTGAGATTATTTTGAAAGTACATGTCATTGAAATAATAGCTTGTTTTTTTTACAATGATTGCCTTTGAAATTTGGATGATGCGATAACATGTCGTATTTAACTTAGAAATGATGTCTCGTGTGCCATTTTTAGATAAATGGACAATTATATGGACAAATTTATTTAACATAAAAAACAAAACATCTTCGAGTAAAATTGTACTAAACTTTTAGAATATAAAGGGCACTATTTCTGCCAAATAAATATTGTTTCTGATATTAAGTTCACATCAATAGTGTTGAATTACTGTCATCTATTATACATTGACAATTTTCATGCCTATAATATGCATTTGGATGACAATTATAATGCGACTGTGCTAGTTTTGTATATTCCCGTTTTGACGGGCCTTAATCACGAAATCGAATATTAAAGAAGGACGGCATGGGGACGTTTTTCCCGCCATTAACGGTTCGGAACATTACGGACACGGCTGTCAACGTGTTATTTATATTGAGATCTAAATTGAATGCTATGTGTTTAAGGCAATGTTACTTTTCTGCAATCATATTACTGCAAGAGTAATTTATGTATAGAATAAAGATTTACAATCAAAAGCATATTTAAAACATCGCTCTAAGAACGCGTCTTGGACACTTCGACAGAGTGAAATACCTATATTAGCACCGATGAATTGATATCCCCCGCCGAATGTTGTATTATCCTCGAGTGGAAGAAATGTGTTCGGGTTTCTTTTTTAATTAGTATAAATCATGACCTTGAGCCTTCATAAAGTCGAATATCTACTAGATAAATTCATCACCATAGTAGATTAGAAAAAAAGATGTACCATTTTAAGGCATTGACTTAAAGGACTGGACTGAGTGTAATATTAGCAGGTGTGTATAATATAGTAATAAATGTAATATACAAGAAATGTAGAAATGTATATCAATGATGACTTTGTAATTACCTGGCCATGTGATATTTATCAATCTGATTACTTCATCACAATATTACGGCTACTATCAGATGATCTTGTTATTTCAGGGGGAGGGATGTATTTGGCTCAAGTTTGGCTAGCTTTAAAATAAATCAAACTTTCATTAATATAAACACTCAAACCAAGTTTGACATGTAGCGGTTTTTAGTATATGTTTAACCTCTCCGAGACTATCAAGAAATGTTCATATGATGTTTAAGAGTTAAATTTGTTAATTACAAACAGTCATCTTTAAGTGTAATATTAAAAGACAATTTTTGAAGATTGTCCAATGGCCAATGTCCAGTTGTTTATAAAGACTTGACTTTGTTAAACTAGTTTCGTACAGGTTTGTACTCGTAAGTAACGTAATGACTCGCAGTTTGAGTTCGCGTTATATATACCTATGTCGCAAATATCTGCCGCTGGCGACAAATATGTGCCGTCTATATTTGCCGTAGGCATATTTTTGCCATTTTGCCATTTTTGGATGCAAAAAGTATGTATACCACTGCATGATGGTGTATCACGGGTAATTTTGTCAATGTTTCTGACAAGAAATGTTTATTTGGTTGGGTTGGTTTTATGCAGCATTTTGATAAATTTGTTAATCATCAATAGAAGTATTCTGCGTATGTAGATGCATGTGGCCACAATTTTTTTTAGTTCTTCTGCATATGCAGATGCATGACAGTGTATATTTTTATTTTTGCTTTAAAAAGATTAATTACTGTAAAAAAAAAGTCACTGTGTGCAATGTAACGGGTATCAAACGTTCCTTCACTGTCATATAACTGGAATCGTGTTTTCTCATTGTTAATTTTGTAATTTAAATCAAGTTTTTTCTCACCATGTGTAGCAACACTGGAATCAAGCGTTTTTCATGGCTTGTCATAAGAATAAAATCAAGCAGTTTCTCTCCCCCACCCCCGCCCCCTTTTGATTTCCTTTGAGGAAACCCGTTTATTTCCCCATCATAGGTGTGTGAGGGTCGGGAAACCATACCCCAGTCACATCGTACAATAAATAATAACATAACATCGAATAACAATAAGGATTACACAATCAGGTTTAATATATATATATATGCCTTCAAACTTAAGATTTAATTACATTTTAAATACATATATTTTACTATGGCACTCGTTTTACTCATATGCCTACAAGTAGGCAACCATAAGCGACCGGGACTGTCCCTACCTACAAATGGCTGCATACATACGGACACATAATTTAGATTTTTTAGAAAACACCATTCATTCATTCATTCACTCATTCATTCATTCATTCAAACTCATTGGTCCTATAATTGAATAGTTATATATATGTACATGTAGTAACAAAACGAAAAAAGTACATGATCATGATTATATTGCTAAAATGAGAACCTACACATGTTCGTGTGTTCTGCTTGTATTAAAATATGCACACTAAATTACCCAACTAAATAAATACAATCATTACTGAGCCCGTATGTCACATGTCTTCTATTAGAAGAAAAGTATGTTATGAAAGGCTAGTAATTGTCTAATAATTATTTTGATATGTGTGGAACTGTATGGCTTTTGGTATCTGAGTTAATAAAAAACGTTAATGTAAAACTCCAATGTAAATTAAGAAAGTGCAAAAGGTAGGTCAAGGTAATTCATATTGACCCACTTTTCATTGTAACATATCGCTGTCATGTAGTTATCAACATTTGTAAAGTTTGAAAGCTCTAAGGCATCTGCTGTTCCAGGAGAAATGGATTTAACAAAAAACTTTGATGTAAAAGACTTGAAAAACTTTGATGTAAATTAACAAAGTGTAAATGGTAGGTCAAGGTCATTTATATTGACCTGATTCGGGTAGGAACATATTGCTGTCATACAGTTAATAAAAAAACTTCAATGTAAAACGTCAATGTAAATTAACAAAGGCCAGTGTCATTTATATTGACTTGATTTAGGAAGGAACATATTGCTACCAGATAGATGTGTATGTGTATGAATTTTGAAAACTGTACGGCTTTTAGTATCGGGGAAATTGACTTAATAAAAGACTTGAATGTAAAAACGGGACGTACGGACGTTCAAGGTAATTCATATTGACCTACTTTTCGTTGAAACTTTCCGCCGTTTAGTAGTTATAAACATTTGTACAGTTTGAAAGCAATCTCTCCCAGAGGATATTACATTGACCTCTGTCAACGTCTAAGAAAGTAGTCTGCGATCACATGTTAATTTGTCACATGACCATAGCTAAAAATAGCACCAGAACTTCAACACCGTGACACCACCAACTATCGGCCCTTGATTGACATGAAAACAATCGAAAGAAACACTTATTATCTACATTTTGATATATAGTATAGGTTAGTACTTTAATTTAAGTAGGTTGTTAAGATCTATGTGATAATATTGGAAAGTGATGGTAAACAAATCGTTGTACTGTTACGCTATGGGGACGATTTGGTGGTGCCTATTTTAAAGTTTTGAAGGCCGAGTGATATGCCAAAGTACAAACCTTTATTCTACCGCAATATAATCCTGAGCATAATTTACTAGTATATTTAAAACATTCAAGCCGAAAATTGTTTTCTTTGTAATATAAGCTTTTCATATAAAGTTAATTCAGAAAAATATTAGTGTCATCAAGAAATTTTGCATTTCCACCGTTTTTCATCGTTTGCCAAGATTCTTGGTATTTGATGAGACGTTGACAGAGATGTATGTGTATGCAAGGAACGACAACTCTGGGTAGAGATTGGTTTGAAAGCTGTAATGCATCTGGTGTTGAAGAAATGGACTTAACAACAAAATTGAATGTATCGAACTTGAATGTAAAACTTGAATGTAAAATAAAAAAGTGTAAAATGTAGGTCAAGGTCATTTATATTGACCTGATTTGGGTAGGAACATATTGCTGTCATACAGATGTAAGAAGTTTGGAAACTGTATGACTTTTGGTATCTGAGAAACAGAGTTAATAAACAACGTGAATGTAAAACTTCAATGTAAATTAACAGTACCAAAGGTAGGTCAAGGTAATTCATATTGACCCACTTTTCTTGGAACATATCGCTGCCATGTAGTTATCAACATTTGTAAAGTTTGAAAGCTCTAAGGCATCTGGTGTTGGAGAAATCGACTTACAAAAAACTTTGATGTAAAAAACGTGAATGAAAAACTTTGATGCAAATTAACAGTGTAAAAAGTAGGTCAATGTCATTTATATTGACCTGATTCGGATAGGAACATATTGCTGCCATAGAGATGTAAGTGTGTATAAAGTTTGAAAACTGTACGACTTTTGGTATCTAAGAAATTGACTTAATAAAAAAAATTGAATATGGGACGTACGGATGTACGGATTTACGGACGTGATGTACGTCCGGAAGGACTATATGCCCGCACCACTTTCGTGGCGGGGCACAACAATGTGTTACGCGACGGGACGTTAAGGACAACGTGATTCCTATATAGCAACCACCTCACTTTGTGAAATCAGGGCTATAATTATATGACATTTTTTCTATGTCAGGGGACGATAACTCTCTTCAGTACCATTGGATACGCATGAGTGAACAACTAGTCACATCAGGGCTCAAAAAGCTGTTTTACTGGCATATTGTCAGTCATTTTTTCAAATTGCCAGTAAACTTTTGAAGCACTGGCAATATTATGCAAGTGTTTAACAGCCTTCTAGTTTAGAATATTGCTAAAAAGTAAAACTATTCAAGCATAATATAGTTTATAGGCATAAATGACCAGTCAAAATGATAAGAAAAATAGCTATTGTTTATTGTTTGCTAGAGTTAGCTATAATTTTAATCAACTGGTAAAAAGACGTGTTGTAAAAAATGCTAAATTCGAGCACTGCACATATATTATTATTATTATATATATATATAGAGAGAGAGAGAGAGAGAAAGAGAGAGAGAGAGAGAGAGAGAGAAAGAGAGGATATTTGTTGTTCTATGAAAGTTTTGATGAATGGTACATAGGATCACATAGTGCTATAGTGGTAAAAAATATCGAATTATGTCATTTGTCCCCCAATTCAACGGCAAATAACACTTCGATACCGTCAGATATGCACAGTTGAAGAACTTGTCCACTCTATTATACGGATTATGTTGTTTTTTTGTTAACATGGGATGAAAAAAGGAAGTCCTATGGCAGTAAGAAGGCCAAATTATGTCATTTGTGCTCTTTCAAGGGCAGACAACTGACGTGAAAATTATCGAATATACACTTCATCTTAGCAACGCCTTTGGAAACAAGTGTAGCTAATGTAACCAGTTGAACCTGGGTACAAAAAACAACAAAACAAGACGAGATGTGAACAAGTTTGTGGTCACATATGAAAAAATGAGCCAATTTATCCGAGATGACGGAAAAATATTTTTTTTTTTCTTTTCTGGTAAGCGAAAACAGGCCAAAATAAACCAGGAAGTACAATGAAAGAATCGAACTAGTTTAAAGGAAGTGAGAAAAACTGACCCCTGAAAACTAGATATTAGATCTATTATAACTATAAAAACTGTATACGAATACTTTATATAACAATATCAATATCTGATCTACGATTGTGACAAATACTATATTAATAGTCTATAAAACTGATTTAAACTTACCAAATTTCAGACTTTAGTCTAGGTGATCCATCGCCAGTCGCAGTATGTTCGAGACGCGTCGAACTTAGATACGGACGTTCCTATGGTGTTGCCATTCATACCGCGGGTATTTATTTCCTGAGTGTTTGTTATTCGCTCGCTCTCTCCTAAGCGATACTAAATCAATATATATATTGTCGATGATACCATATCAATGACACCCGATACGCCACGCATGCGCAAAGCTAGTTCACTCATTTAAAGGTGAATACTTGTTAATTAATTAAATAGTATGTTTGGCACAATTAGTATAGTTCATGTGATTTACTTGTATAAGAACTCCAGATTTACTTGTATAAGAACTCCAGATTTACTTGTATAAGAACTCCAGATTTATAGATCAATTCACACGCTCCACTAAAACCCATCCCAGCTGCATTGCGTTGGGCCAACGTTACATAGCTTTGGGCCAACGTTGTACAACAATGTTGTTGTTGTGTCCAGCATAGAGTTTTATTAATAATTTTGTAGTGTAAGGGGTCAAAGCCGTGTTGACATTGCCCCAGTTTGTTGAGACCCTGCTAAATTTAAACATTCACTTTCATATTGGGAAGTGTTGCTTACTACTCATTATCAGATTGTCTGACACTCAGCAATTTCCAAACCTTTCTGAAGTCACAAATATGTTCCATTCCTGTCACGTGGATCGAACGTGAGGAAAGTATACGAACAGTCAAGGCGTAATTACACCATTGCGTTTGTGTCTCCGTGGTGTATAGTCAATAGTGCCCAATAAAAAACGTTTCCCTGCCTTACTGGTGATAAAAATGCCCATGTTTGGTTGCTTGTTGTTATTATTAATTTTAGTTAGTCCGAATGATATATTGGGAAAATTTACTACTGTTTATTTGAGATATTTAATTACAATTGACATGGACAGTAAATCGAAAGTAGAAATGAGGTAAATGTATTTGTGACGATTCAAAATAAAACGTCATTCAACAGATTGGCATTTTATTACATAACCCCATGTTTCTATTGCATTTGTTTTATTGGCGAACGCTCGATCGTTGTATTAACTGAATGCTGTATCGGCTCAGCAACATAAACCCAGATAAGAGAGACCGAGAGGAAGGATAAACATGAATCCGGGAATATACCCTAGTCTTACTGACGAATATATATATATATATATATATATATATACCTATTGTTCCTTGACGTGCTCAGAAGATAGGCTCCGAAACCGCCCGTTTTACCGCCACCATCCTACGAACTAGGCTAAGGGGTAAGTGTCTAGTCAAAGAAAACACCGTTTAACAAAATAATACCCAAACGACCCTTACGATGACATTAATGGAGCTAATTGTAAAATACTATCGTAAGTTTAAATATTTTCAGTATTATTTATCAGTTATATAATATTAGTATTCGAGTTAGAAATATTCAGCTTATTCTCATCGTGGCATCGTGGCATCCATTCACGGATGTTGAAAAACAGAAACAAACAAAAATTGCACATGTCAATAAAACGAATTACAAATATCTTACTAAGTATTATATGTAACTATTCCTATGTCTGGCATAAAAAAAGATTTTATATAGCTCATATGTGTTTTTTTCACGTAATTATTTGCTTGAACGAGGTTTCGAACCCGCGTTCAAATCGATGCTACCTATGCTAGATTACTAGTTCTGACCTTTACCATTAGGCCACGGCCTTCTCATTTTTCTTATTATATATAATTTATTACGTTTGAACGGAGTGAATAAGACCTACATTATTTTCTCTCACCGTTATACAAAGTTATATAAATGCGTCGTCTGCTTGTATTTTACATACATGTGCAGTAGTAATGGTCAGTATGACGTGATGTATCACGGGATGTATCACGTGATGTTTGAATATTGGTCATTCAAGTTCTGGACGGCAACAGGGTTCACACCTCTAAGCTTTCAGTTAAATTTGGGCGTTGTTCACAATGGCGGACGTGGACAAAAAATTAGACAAAATTCTCTGAAGCTAGCGAGTCAAAAAGACGACATTAGAGATGAAATTCAGCAACAAGTGGGACAGCAGGTGCGGACGTTACGGGAGGAGCTGCGTCATAATTCAGCAGCTACGCAGAAGTTAAAAGAAAATGCCGAATACAAATGGGCGAAGAACGGTAATAAAATTCAGTTCAATTTTAATTCAGAAGTTGAAGATTCCGTAAAGCAATTGTTCTGGGCTTCCGAAAATGGAAAATTATCCTATAGCACTGAACTTTTGCACGAAGCTTTGGCAAAAATAAAGCAAAGAAACAAACTCATTAAAGTGGCGGACAGTTCAGAGGGTGGCTTAGAGACGGTCGGGCAATATCAAGCCAATCCTATTGCCAGCGATTCGGACGACGAGACTCGAATTATCAAAGCAGAAAATAAAGTCCTGAGAAAAAGAAAAGCAGATACAACTACACTCCAGCATGGGGTCAAGGTACAGCAATAGCAGCAACTTCAGCTACAACCACCGGCGGTATGGTACCATCTCTTTTTCGTGGCAACAACAACAAAGGCTCCTGTTTCGGGTCCGGATCCTTCGCTCATTGGAGGAGAGACTGTCCACTTGCCAGCAACGTGTCCATCGGCATCGGTAGAGGATAGAAAGAAAGAAGAAATTAAAGATGAGTATTTCACTAATGATATTTTCGAGTAAGAGCAAGGGCAAGCAGAAATTATAGTAAAAGACAGATTAAAGAACAGTATAGACTTCTGGGGAAACATTGGTGCTAGTAACTTTGTGTTAGACACTATTGAAAATGGCTATAAAATTCCGTTTTATTCAAAGCCCGAACTGAGTATATGTAAAAACAACAGATCTGCTTTAAAACACGGTGTTTTTGTATCTGAGGCAATTCAAGATTTAGAAAATTGGGGTTTAATTGTTAAATGTATAAAAACTCCCTATGTAGTAAACTCTTTAACCGTTTCAATACAGCCAAATGGGAAAAAGAGGTTGATATTGGATTTGCGGGTAGTTAATGCGCATCTCTGGAAAAGGTCTATAAAATGTGAAGATTTAAAGGTGGTTCTCTCGTATTTATCAAAAAATTGTTGGATGATTAAATTTTATATAGATTCAGCTTATCATCATATTAATATCTATGAACCTCACACAGAAGTGCTAGGTTTTAGTTGGGCAAGTAACGGAGAAAATTGTTATTATAAATTTCTTGTTTTACCTTTTGGGTTAAGTTCGGCTGTTCATATATTTTCCTAAGTAACTCGGCCTTTAGTGGCGAAATGGCGTGGTGAGAGCAAAAAAGTCGTAACATATTTAGACGACGGTTTCGGTTGGGATGATTTAAAATCTAAAACATTACAAATGGGGGTAGACATTAAGAAAGATTTAACACTGTCGGGTTTCGTTCGCAAGGCTGAGAAATGTGTGTGGATACCAGTCCAGATTTTAATTTTTTTGGGTTGCTTTCTAAATTCACAGGATGGATGCCTGACCATTCCCGAATGTAGGCTTAAAAGTGTGTTAGATATCATCACGCTAATAAATGAGTTTTTAGATACTCGAGGCAGTGTTCAGGTTAAACTAGTGGCTAGTTTGGTTGGAAAGATCAATTCCATGGCTTTGATGATAGGAAATGTTTCTCAAATCATGACAAGAAGTTTGTCTATTGATATCAATTCGGCCCAGACTTGGTTTTCTTTCATTTCTTTGTCAGAAAATAGCAGAGATCAATTGTCTTTCTGGCTAAAAAATTTAAGACAACAATCTTAAAAGGTTATGTGTACTAAAGTTATGTATACAGACGCAAGTAGCACTGGTTTTGCGGGTTATGAGATAAGCATGTCTAATGAAATTGCATACGGTATTTGGTCTCCAGATGAATGTAGTAAGAGTCGTACATGGAGAGAACTAACGGCTGTTACTAAATCGTTAAAATCGTTAATCCCTGTCTTGGGAAATAACAGAATCAAATGGTACTCAGATAATGCAGGAGTATGTTCAATTGTTTCAAAGGGTTCGATGAAAGGCGAATTGCAGGATATCGCTTTAGATATATGTTTTGTATGTGCCAAATATTGTATGAACCTAGAAATGGAATGGATTCCAAGGAATTTGAACGAAAAAGCTGATTCTTTTTCAAGAATAGTCGATTTTGACGACTGGGGTATTGCTCAATATCTGTTCAGGTATCTAAGTGATAAATGGGGCCCTTTTGAGGTAAACTGGTTTGCTTCAGAGCATAATGCAAAACTGAGTTGCTTTTATTCTAGGTTTTGGTGCGAAAATACTGCGGGTGTGGATGCATTTTCTGAAAACAAGTTATGTTTTTTTCGTACCCCCTGTAGTGCTGATTTCTACAGTTTTGATTTAGATAAGGAGATGTAAAGCTTGTGGAGTTTTGATAGTACCAGGCTGGACATCAGCTCCTTTTTGGCCATTACTGTGCTCAGAAAACGGTACTTTTCATAAGTACGTCCGCGGTTGGTCGTATTTGCCAGTCAATAAACAATTTTATGTACCAAGTAAGAATGGTAGAGGGATTTTTGGCAATACGGATTCAAATTTTCCTATGCTAGCGTTGTGTATTAATTTTTTGTAGGCTGAAGATTGCTTTTCTTTTAATGACACTGTTGCGATTATGTGCAGTAAGAAGGAACGTTCAGGAAACGTTTTAGGCCGACGGGCCTTCATAATACGTCGTTTGACCGACGGGCCGTCATAATACGTTGTTTGGCCGACGGGTCGTCATTATACGTTGTGTAGCCGACGGGCCATCATAATACGTCGTGCGGCCGATCGGCCATCATAACAATTTGTGTGGCCGACGGGCCGTCATAATACGTGGTATGGCCGACGGGCCATCTTAATACTTTGTGTGGCCAACGGGCCGTCATAATATGTTGTGAGGCCGATGGGCCATCATAATACTTTGTGTGGCCGACGGGCCGTCATAATACGTTGTTTGGCCGACGGGTCGTCATTATACGTTGTGTGGCCGACGGGCCATCATAATAAGTCGTGCGGCCGATGGGCCATCATAACACTTTGTGTGGCCGACGGGCCGTCATAATACGTGGTATGGCCGACGGGCTATCTTAATACTTTGTGTGGCCGACGGGCCGTCATAATATGTTGTGAGGCCGATGGGCCATCATAATACTTTGTGTGGCCGACGGGCCGTCATAATACGTTGTGTAGCTTACGGGTCGTCATAATAAGTTTTAATTGTCTCGAAGACGGACTTAGAGTCGCAGTATATATTCAATGTTTATATGAATGTTTATAAATCATAATAGTAGACAGTTTTCCGTAAAATCGTTTTATCTGTCATGGTTTGTTAAAACATAGTTTTGTTCGCTGTGTTAATTTGTCAGTAGGTGTAACGCCTAAATACAGTTTGATTTATTGGCCGGTATGCTGTCAGGATATGAATTCATACGAAATAAAGTGTATTTTGTACATATAACAGAGATTATGGTTTTGTCTGTTTACATTCAATTGATACATATATTTTGTAATCATTTTTCATTAAAACAAAATGTTCTTAAGAGGAGCTATCCATGTTATCTTTAATATTAAAAAAGATAGGGTTACTTCCCTTTAATTAGAGTGTATATTGAGTTATATGAACGAGTAAATAATCTTTTTATTTTATTTTTACAGATGTTTTTCAGACTTTCGCAGAAGACATCCACGATTTACCAGAGGCTATGGCGGGCAAAGTCGACCTACTTCCCAGTTTGTTGTTGGAATCAAAAGCCAGGACAACTAGTGATTCATATTTGAGACGTTACAAGAACTGGAAACAACGGACTTTTCGAAACGGATTGGGAGGTGGGAACGTTTTGCCCGCTAGGGCTTTTCATGTAGCTATTTATCTGGCTTCATTGATTCAGAATGCAAGTTCTGTGGGTTGCGATACACATGCATTTTATAGCATAAGATGGGCTCATAATATTGGAAATTTAGTTTCTCCAACAGACAGTCAGTTAGTTAGAAATGTATTAGAAGCGGGAAAACGAAAACTTTCAAAACTTGTTAATAAAAAGGAACCAATTTCAATCGAAATTATTGAAAACATTTACGGTTCACTATACGAAGAAGGTAATCTTTTCAATTTGAGAACAATTTGTGCTATTTTATTGGCATATGCGGGATTTTTTAGAAGCCAGGAGCTATTATCCATTAAGAGATGTGACATTATATTTGATACTTTTTACATGAGTGTTTTCATTGAGAAAAGCAAAACAGATATTTACAGAGACGGTGCATGGGTAGTAATAGCAAAAACTGATACAGATTTGTGTCCCGTGAGGAACTTAATGCTTTATGTGGAACTATTAGGTATTAATGATTAAAAATTCAAATGATTTTATATTTTGCAATTTAAGTGCACTGATACAAGGACATACAATGAGAATTCAGAATAAAGCTATGACTTATTCTAACATGAGAGATTTATTTTTGAATGCATTAAAACCACACGTTCCAGATGTATCAAAATATGGTTTGCATAGTCTTAGATCAGGGGGTGCAACGAGGGCAGCCAATTTCGGCATACCGGATAGACTGTTTAAACGTCACGGACGTTGGAGAAGTTAAAATGCCAAAGACGGTTATGTTAAAGAATCGTTGG
Organism: Cyrtodaria siliqua; assembly: GCA_037043455.1. Taxonomy (NCBI): domain Eukaryota; kingdom Metazoa; phylum Mollusca; class Bivalvia; order Adapedonta; family Hiatellidae; genus Cyrtodaria; species Cyrtodaria siliqua. The sequence continues at coordinate 39,850 of JAWPHD010011606.1, forward strand.
AAAACAGGCTAACAGTATCACGCTGTTTGGGGTTATAATTTCTTGATAGCAAACTAATTTGCTTTAGCGATATTTTCCCGTTCTTTGGGTTCATAGGTCGTTGCAGACACTTGTGTAAATCACTATATGTAATTAAAGATTAATTGAGTACAATTTTAGTGTTCGTTTTGGTTTATGTAAGTTTGTTTAGGTGTATTGAGAGAAATATAATTTATTTCGTTTGAAAGGAGTGAATAGTTATTTTCTCTCACCATTATACAAAGTTATATAAATGCGTCGTCTGCTTGTATTTTACATACATGCGCAGTAGTAATGGTCAGTATCACGTGATGTATCACGGGATGTATCACGTGGTGTTTGAATATTGGTCATTCAAGTTCAGGACGGCGACGGGTTCACACCTCTAAGCTTTCAGTTAAATTTATGATTTTGGGAGGCGTAAGTTCGTAAGAAATTATGGGAACGTTTTGTGTGGTTTTAAAGGCATTTATTGTTTATAATTATTTATTATATGTCTTGGTTGAATTTTGTGAAATTCGTCGGTCGTTGCAGACACTTGTGTAAATCACTAAATGTAATTAAAGATTAATTGAGTAAAATTCTAGTGTTCGTTTTGGTTTATGTAAGTTTGTTTAGGTGTAGTGAGAGAACACACCTTTATGCAAGTAAAATACAAAGGGATGCTACTCTAATGATTCAGGGGAAGTAACTGAAAAACGTTGTTCTTACGTTTAACTATATTTAGATATTGCACACCGCCAGAAAATTGGGCACCGAAGAAATACGTCGACATATCAAAAAAACACAGAACCAAGTATCCTTTCGATATACGAATAAGGTCATTTTCCTAATCACCTGTGCTACGATGAACAAGTGGATGCGTAGCACTTCCCTTAGCCTCGTTTGTCGACAGTGATATCAAACCGGGCGTTTCCGGGTATCGGAGTCTATACTCCGAGCCTAATGTGGAACAACTCTCTATGTTATAGAGTAGTTCAAGGATCTCGAATTCCTATATATCCTTCAGTTCTCCCTGGGGCGGCTCGAAACAACATGTACTTTGTTGATGAGACGTTAAACAATAACCAATTCAGTCAATAGGAATAATGCTATTTAGATACCTGTATGCTAAGCATAGAGTTATGTCATGCACCTCAGGTCATTATTTTGTTATTACAAAGTTAAGGTTCGAACAAACTGCCGCTTAGTTTGGGGCCCAAATTGTTGCCAGTTTATATTCGATGAAATACATTATGTTTTATTATCGTACTGGACCGATAAATGGCATCTGACACCACCTTTGATACTCACGCTGATGCGATGCCGTAGCAACGCACTGGTTATGAGTAAACTGGTAGATTCTGGTGCAATAGCTATGGTACATATTTTATTTATTTATTTTGTGCATGTCTGGTTGAGATGTTCACCTCATGCGAACGGTCTTAGGAATTGCTTTATAGCCGACTAACATAAAACATATAAATGACTGACACCTCTGTCCACGATCACTTGTGTGACGGCTTTTTTTTATTTCTTCTATTTATCTTTGTTATTTTGATCAAAATGTTTAGTGAGATTTGATAACATACGCAAAAGCAATCACGAAATGCACACTGTGTAGTTTTAGTTGTATGTGCATATTGTCTGTTCCATCCGTCTGAGATGTTCATTTTACTTCACAAGCTGAAATGACAATCAGTTTTAGGTACTACATATTCAGTTTTCAGTTTTTAGCTCTATTGGTCGGAGGCCAATCGAGCTTATGGGATGCTGTGTTGTTCGTCATCCGTCCGTCCGGTACGGACGTCCGTCCATCCGTCGTTAACTTTTGCCTTGTGGGCACTCTAGTCCCTCCATATTTCGTCCGATCTGTTTAACTGGATCGACCAGAAAGACCTCATTGTATCTCCCAGAGCTATACATACTTATATATTAAATATGCCCTCTTTCATAGATGTATGCAAGTATTCCTGTATGTTAAGTGCAATATGTTTAAATAGAAAGCCTAATATGTGCTAGCTAGAATCAGAAGTTAAACAGAAAGTATGAAAGTAGAAATTTGGAAATCACCGAACACAATAATAACACAAAATGTTGCAGTCTCTGTTTGATTGAAACCTGTCCGTGCTGTACTATTTTAAATGTGAAAACACTACATATAAAAAGCTATACTTAGAATCCGTAATTGCTTGAGTGTAGTCCATTTAGTCTAGAGGCCACCTTAGCCTATCTGCTCTAGTTAAGGCTGGAGTTCAACATTTTGCGAAGAGCATAGTGTTTGGTATTATTGGAAATGTAACACCCCGGCCTGTTTCATGATACCATGTTCTGTCCTGATTTTTGCATGTGACGAGAGAAATTCAAAGTTGGAGCTCATAAACTTTGTTCACGTTCTTTTTTGTTAGGTGAAAATGAAAATTTACCATTATAGCTTTGTACGTTTTCAGTTCATATAAGATAATAACATTTACAAAGTGGTGTATGGCCCGTTAAACTAAATTTTAATATCTTTATATTCATGCCCTTTTGGATTGCTAACTTTTTTTTTATAAATACCGCAGATAACGTTAACGTTATAAACGTTATTAACGTGGTTCTGAAGTCATTTTTTAAAGTGTGAAAACTATTTTATTTTCCTGGTAGTTTCCATGTCGACCAAAATACTGTTAAAACATTTGTTTAATGCATGCAATTGGAAATAAACGTTCAAGATTATAATAGAACCCGTGTCTTCTATCCCGCTTTTGAAAGTTACGAGACATCCTGATGTCGTAGCTGAAGTCTCCTATTTTACGATTTTTGTAAATGAAAATTCAAAATTGAACATGGTATAAGGAATGCAAATTGACAAGGAATGCCAATTGATAAGGTAAATGAATTATTGATAGCTTCAGTAAATATCTGATATGTTATACGGGTGCCGGTTTGACGGTCCCTGGTTTAAGCTTCACATGCAAAATGATATATAAGGTCCTATAGAAACCACAGCGTCCGAACGCAATGGCACCGTAGGTCCGCACTGCACCGCAAACAAGGACATGAAACTACAATCAAAGAGACAAAAAACAACAGAAAGGGTGGTGAAGACAGGGTTATCTACTTGGAACGATCAGTAGGCAATAAGGCCTACTGGTTAGCTTGAATCGATTTCATATGCGCACAATCCTCGCTATTATCCTGTCTTCAGCGCCCAAATAGACAAGACAGTGTAAACAAAACTACATCCCATCAAAAGGAATTCTCTAACAATAAAGTCCACATCCAGAGAAACTAACTTAAGATACACATACAAAATAATAAACATCTCAGGATGTATCCAGAATCGTACTGAACAACCATAGTAGTTGCAGCTAAAGAGAAAACCAATATAGGGTACGACCAGAAAACCCAAGGGACGAAAGCTCATGCACCCACCTCCCTTAGTTGAGGTTTCAGTAGGTACAATCATAGAGTCCCAAGAGGTAGTCCAGTCATCGCGCAAGTGAAAAGTGAAGCGTAATGACTGACTGTAGAGGGGTCAATCACTAAACATGCAGTGCGCTGTAAAACCAAAGGGTTATATCCTTTTCTGACGAACTTCCTGATTAAATTTGTAAAGCGGTCAGAAAACCCGTCAAACCCCTTTAACACAAGTTTAACCCGTCAGACCCCTGCAACACAAGTTTCGTTGAAATGTTCTTAAGCAACACACGTCCGCAGCCTCGTTCATCAGATGGGGACGTAAACCGGACTGTTCGGTTTATTGGAGTATGTCACTCTTGAACACGTTAAAAAAAAAATAAGAATGTTACTATCCGTTAGTAAGAATTCCCCGACGATCATATATTATAACAGGTACTACATGGATGAGCCGTTAAGCACTGCATTTGTGAAACGCGTCCAATCAAAATATAAGAAATAGTAGCTGAACCCGTCATCAATTGCAACATTTGGGTTCTAAGTGGTTTTGAGCTGTTCTATCACTACGTGATATCATACTAAAAGTTGAGGAAAATTGAAACATATGAAGTTTTTTTTTAACATTTATTTGTTTACATGTAGTTTGACTCAGAATTAGTTCTAGTATGAAGCTATATATAATCACTAATTTAAAATGTGCAATATGTCTGTAAATAGCATAAATATTACATAAGAATACCCCACCCACCTCAATTATAATGTGTAATAATATACTAACGCTAAGTATTTTGTCACTTGTTTATATTTTCACAATATGAATCCAAGTAGAATTTAAGGGTTACATATTTTGTCATTTGTGCCTATTGCATTCAGATATTATTCTCGTAGAGTAATTTAGGTTTTAGGATATCTCCGTCAACACTTCAAAGTTACATGTCGTGCTAAATACATTTTCCATTTTCTTTAGTTAATTCAACAGACCTGAATTAACATTTTGATTTTGAGCACTGTCAACATGATCCATTCTGGTTGTATGAGCAGAATTTAAACAACTGTTACCTTTACATTCTTCACACATAGGGGAGCATTCCAGTCCCGTGTTTTTTTTACATGTACAGCGTGCCATCCGGCAATCCGACTTACATTTGCAACTGACAACTTTCAACAAACACAGGGGCTTTCAAAGTTTGTACACCTACCATCTTCTTCTTGTTTGATAGTTTCTTCCAACGCTAGTCTTCAGGCATAATATCTTCTTTGTCATTCCATACTTGAAGTTGATGGAACACTCTCAGGCTATGATGCACTGCTGCTGCCGACGTTGGTGGCATACTTTCAGGAGTCACAAACGTAACGGTTAAAGCTACTTTCTGGAATAATTTACTGACTCTTAGTGAATCAAGAGCGTCCTCTGGTTTTCCGTTGTACAAAATGACTAAGGCCTCCTCCCCTGCTCGTACAATTTCCTCCTTCGTTGCAATTTCAGAACCAAAAACAGCTGCACACTCGCGGAAGTTTGGATTTGTTTGGAATTTCAGCAAGAAGCCCTTACCAATGCCGAATAGGCAAGATGTTGTATCACATCCAAGTATAGCATGTATGAAAAGTATGTTCTTGCATTGTTCTACTCCAAGCTTCTCATTTGTTCGCTTAATGTCCAATATCTTTCTTTTTGATTTCATGCTCTTCTTTTGTTAAGGGTTGAAATAAATGCTGTGAGTTTCGGGATTGGCGTAATAACACAGAAGCACTAACAAATCCGTATCATATCCGATCACTACTGTTGGCTTACTTGCTGCATGTTCAACAACCGTAGTTATTATCAGGACATCTGCATCCCCCAATGCTTGATTTGTTTTAATTCCACTGGCATTCAGCCTCTCACTTAACATGTTTATAAAACATTGCTTGTTATTCGAGTTAGCAAGAAACTTATCCTTTTTCATGTTCAATGTCATGACACGTAGAAAGTTTATTGTCATCCCTATCTGATCTGCATTACGCCGTAGGTTTGCGGTATCTTTTGCAGAACGCTCGTCTGAGTAACCATCAGATACTACCACAGCATCATTTCCGTACTTGTTGATGATATATTTTGTGTAAAAAATACATATCCCATCATACGTAATACCTCGAGGCCACGGATTGCGTTGTAATAATGCCCCACCATCCAGCAAATATTGAACATCTGCAGGGATAGTTGTGGATTGAATATCAATACAACTCCAAAGTGCTTCAGCTAACTGGGGCTTGTTTGCTGCTCTAAGCAACCCATCTTTATCAAAGAGCGCAGGAGGGTAAGTGCACAATTCATATGATAGTTCTTCATTAGGAATCATACCTCCAGCAGCAGAAACTAATCTTTGAAACAATAAGTGCGGATCATTTATTTTCACAGCAACTTTAGAATTCGGTGTTATTGCCTGTTTTTTGTTCTTAAAATAATACTCATTTGCAATAGTCCCTTCCATGGATTCCACAATGTCTTTTTCAATTTCTTTGGTATTACCAACATTAACTGTCTGATCTGCAAGTACACCGCTATCTATGTTACCGAGAGAAGGGTCTTTACTAAATGGATTTCTTGTTTCAAGAAACCGAGCTAGTTTAGTCATATCGTTGAAATCCCTTGATATTCTGGTATTGCTGCTGTCTTTGTGCTGTTCACTTGATGTGTATAGAACACCAGTCAGTTCTTGCATCGCCTGATTTATTTGTCGGGTTAGATAACAACAAAACCGTTCTCTGGAAGTTAGACATGCCTCTACCTCTTGTGAGACCGCCGGAATTTTTCATATCCCGCATTAGCATTTGCTCAATTAACAAATCCGTAGAAAGTCCAGCCCAGTATCTCTCGTTTCTCCTAACAACATGATATCCTTCATGGAATGACTTGAATACGTTGTGATGTTTTACTTCAAGTTGTGACATGCTATATAGGTACAGATATACTGACTTAGCATATAGATTGTGCCCTGAAGATGCAAAGTATGGTAACATTTCTGATAACGCATACATATGGAGGGCCCAGTTTCCTGTACGTTCAGCCTGGATAAACAATCTCAACAGTTCAACTATTTCAAGGTATTGCATCCATAAAGATACAGTCCTTCTTGCATCTGTCCAACGATACACGAATTTCATCAAATATATTATCTGAACAAACTGTGTGTATGTATATTTCATTGCTTAGCAATTTTCGCAGGAGTTCTTCTGCCACTGTCAAGTCATTTGCGTTTCACCTTTATTATATCCGATTCAATACTTTCTTCATCAGAATATCCAAAAGTGGCTGCCCATGAGTCTGTTATACTTGTGCTTGTACTTGGTTCAAGTTCTGCACTTTCAGGGAATTGGCTTGTTTCCTCTTCTGACAATGAATTGTAAGCCTCTGTTGGTTGGAGAGGTGCATCATACACATTATACAGCATAATACTATTGATGATTGCTTCTATGAGTATGTGTGCCCTGATATCGCCTTTCCATTGAGAATATGTACAACAGCTGTATCGGCATAAATAATCTCTAGTAATTCTTGCAGTCCGGACCCTCCCATCAGTTGGCCAATGCTTCCAAGAAAACTCATTTCAATGTGAAGTCCTCCCAGCCTTAGAACAATGTTTTGGATAGCACTATTTGAGGGTTCATTCTGTTGTATTTCAAATGCCTTCCACCACAGAGGCTGGTCAAAAGCGACAATCGCTGTAACGTCATATTGCTTAACCTGCTCGCTCACGAAGTTCATAGTTGAATAAATAGTTGATTTCAAGTCGATCCTGGGTATGAATACTACCGATGACTTGCCATGGTGAGGACCATCCTGAACCATCTGCATGAACCCATTGTATTTCAGTAACCAGGATGTTTCCATAGCGGGTCAGAATTACATATGTCATCCAAAATTAGAAGTATCTGAAGTTTTAAATTTTAAGGAAGCCATACTGTTGTCCTGTGTTCTGTAAAAGCTTATATTTATTCTACTGAGGCTTAAGATGTCATCTGAAGACACCGTTAATTTTAGTATAGGCTTGCTAGATCGAGTGCCTGGAGTTACTGCTGCAATAATGCCCATTCCATGAAATGTATTAAATCCATTAATTGTTTTGATGTTATGGTCTACATTATCTCAACATGCTGAACAAATCTACCCGGTAGAAAACCTTGGATTTCAGTTCCCTGAAGTTTGCTGCTGCCTATGCATGTGAAGCAGAAAACCCATGTTTGTAGATTGAATCAATCAAAAATCAGAACCAAACTGCCTATTCATCTGCACACCAAGTCCAATTTGCAGTGGGGCGATAATTATTCTTGGTCGTACTGCTTGCATTATTGCCTGTCCGATTGAAGCTACTTTAACACCAATGTTTTCCACACACACAATGTATGAAGGAGAACATTAAGAGAAGGTGGAAGGAACTCGACTCCTTCCGCAACGGACGCCATTCTTCATATCATTCTTTATTAGCTTAGCAGCAGCTTCAACTAATCGCCTTTTCTCTTTGTCTGGATCATCGTTCTTAGGAATACTGAGGAACTGATGCAAAATTGCAGATGCAGTTTTTTGAAAGTCACCACATTTTGTTTTCCATTTATTTCCGTTGTTATAATTCGGTCGCCAAAAGTGTCCATTAACCTTTGCTTCATGTGATTAAAACTGTATGGTTCCCACTCAGTCTCCTTCAAATTCTCTCCCATCTTTTTCACAAGATCTGTTGAAATTTTGTCATTCTCCTCCAGGTATTTGGTGACACGAATGAATGTGGCATTTTCTCTTCATCTGATGGCCTTCCAAGTTTCAGACGCTTGGATGAAGTAGAAGCACCATCACTGTTATTTGCTGCAACATTCATCTTTGGAATCTGTTTACAAATTCTGAAGTTTACACTTCATTCTTGGTGATATATAGCATCAGCAGCATGTAGATCCTGTGCATATTGAATCCTTGCGCAAACATTATCTGACCAAGTATCTATTCCGTGCAGACATATTTCTCAGACAAGTTCTTGAACCAGCAAGATTCGACGGGTAATAATTTAGTCATCTGCCCTTGAAATTGCAAAAATACATACTTTTTCCCTGTGATCACTGTAGCTGCTCCATTGCTCATGTGGTCTTAACCAAGCTTACACTGTAGTTATACATCCAAAAGATCTCAGACCAGTTGTTAAACTAGTCAGATATGACCGCTAATAGCTGAGTTATCTACCCTTGAATTAGCAAAGAAAATCATAGTTTTGCCTTGTGGGCACACTAGCGCCTTCATTTTTATCTGATCTTAACCATACTTACAGAGTATCCTTTACATTAGATCTCGGACAAGTTTTTCAACCAACCAGATTCATGGCCCTTGAATTATCGAAAATCGATTAATTTGGCATTGTTACGACACCTCAGCACCTTCCCCGTCCCCCTCAACGCCCCTCCACAATTGTTGTTTGTTTCTTTTTAATACTGAGTAGTTATTGAAGACAATGTGGACAAATTATACGCCATCGCATCCCCTTACACACCACACACCCTACCCCTACAAACCACGGACACTGATAGAGCCAGAAGAGCGATATATTTACCTTTTGTCGAAATTTTAATAAATACTACTGGTATCTATGAAAAACACAGCATATATGACTATTGTTTTTACAATTTTGTTAGAACCGTAAGCAAACCAACTAGAGGGCGTGAGCGGTAGCTAGCATATTTCAATACCGCTCATGAACAGTCTCAATCAAACCGAGACTGCAATATTTCGGCCATTTCCAAAGGTCCATTTTCATACTATTTTTCACCCGATACTCAGGCAGACGTCATCGAATCATTGAATAACACCTCTCGATATCTTGATAATACATTGAACATTGACAACCCTTTATTTTCAACTATCTATCGTAAAGAACTTTAGTTATGCAACGCTTATATTTGTGATACTGTCGTTTCTTTTCTCGATGTATATATCTTGATTGAAAATGGATTTTAATTATTCCAATTTAGACGGTTGTGTCAACCCAGAATCGTAAAGGGTATATATTTCATTTTTTCCAGCTTGCATTCGTGTTGAGGACTTTTACATTCGTAACTTGTGTATAATTAATAAGCTAGCCCATCAGGGCTACAGTGACCATAAACAGTTTTTCAATCTAACCGTGACTGCAATATTTAGTATGTGTCGTGCTCGGCCGTTTCCAAAGGTTCATTATCATACTTTTTTTTGGATAAACCTTTGCAGAAATTTAAAGTAAACATTTTAATTATAAAATAATTTAAGAAATATTATGTGACACGGATAATCACAACCTGACTTCTATAGTGACGTGATTTACCAACTCCATAAGGGCTACAGTTACCACGAACTTCGAAAAATCTTTGCAGATATTTTAAGTAAATATTTTATTTTGTTGAGGAGATTTACAAACTTCTTAAGATCCTTAGTCATGATCACTTTCATACAACCTTTATTAACTTGTTTTGGAAGTTTATCAACAGAACTTATGAACTTATCGAGACAGATTGTGGACACTATGATGCCGTCTACATCAATCCCATTACGGATGATAACGTTTAATGTTTGTCTTCGACTTGTCTTGTTGTGCCCTTAACGGTTTATTATCTTGTTATGCTCCCCCGAAATTTTCAAAGGAGAATGTAGTTGCCATCATGTCCGTATATATTTCCACATGTGTATTCGTCTTTCCTTTTTTTTTGTCAGCTCAACTATGGTGTTTTATGTCATTCTCAACACATGCAAGGTAATATATGACGGTCGATTTTCTGTGGTGGAAGCAGAACATCCACTTTTCCTGGGTAGAACCAGTACGGTACACCTCCCGCCATCCGTTAAAATCGACACTTCCTCACAAGTCGAGCTCCCAATGGGAGTCGAACCCGAAGCGGTGAGAGGCGAAAGTTTACAGCAAAACGTCAGAGGAAGTAGCGCATATTGTCAAGACGTTCCGGTTGAATAAATCATGTCCGTATATATGTCCACATGTGTATCCGTCTTTCCTTTTTTTTTGTCATCTCAACTATGGTGTTTTATGTCATTCTCAACACATGCAAGGTAATATATGACGGTCGATTTTCTGTGGTGGAAGCAGAACATCCACTTTTCCTGGGTAGAACCAGTACGGTACACCTCCCGCCATCCGTTAAAATCGACACTTCCTCACAAGTCGAGCTCCCAATGGGAGTCGAACCCGAAGCGGTGAGAGGCGAAAGTTTACAGCAAAACGTCAGAGGAAGTAGCGCATATTGTCAGGACGTTCCGGTTGAATAATTTTTGGCGGAGTTACGGGACTTTGAAGTTTTTCGAATCTAAAGCTTGTCCGCTCAACCCCTCCTACGTTTTTCATCGGATTGTATTTCACACGTGTAACTTTATTCGGAGAGCATCCATCGGTTCTACCGATTTATTGTTGCTCTGGCTTCTGCCAAGTCACTGAAAGCTTGTTTTGTGGGTTTCTATGTTTTTGTTTTTAATATTCATATATAAATATGATTTACCTATATCGCCTATTAAATCTGACTAGTTTGTTAGAGGATATTGCCTGGCGGGAATCATAATTTACACTTCCCCGTTTCATTCGGATACCAATAGGGTAAGGGTGAGGTTTGATTGTGCGATGACCGGACAGATTGTGGACTCTATGATGACGTCTACCTAAATCCTTATATGACGGTAGCGTTTGATGTTTGTCTTTAATCGTGTCTTGTCGTACCTTTAACGGTTTATTCTCTTGTTGCTCTGGCATCTGCCAAGTCATTGAGTACTTATTTTCTTGGCTTGAGACATTTGTTTTTTATATTATATATATATGATCATTTATGTGATTTACTTAAGTAATACTGCCTGTTAATGTTGCCTTGCTAAGGGTCCATTATCATACTCTTTTTTATAGCACAGTGGCGTTGCTTGTGCAGTGTGGCGGCAGTAAAACGTCTCCCCGCGCTTGCAATCAGTACTGTTATTCATTCGATCTTTGGAGATCGCTGAGCCCGATACTTATAGTTAGTTATCGGTGGTACATTTTCAATTTCTTTTGTTTTCTTACTTAATTTTTGATTCGGTGGTTCCACTACTCCGGCCGATAAAAGGCTCTGGGTAAATGTTTAATCACTCATAGGATATGTTGTCTGCTTTTTATAAGCAGGCTTCATAACCGCTGCTCCCAACTAAATTCCATTATGTTTATTTCGCTCTTCGGGGCATTTCATTTTATTAGATACTGGGACCATACGCCGTACGACATGGGGAATACAATTAAGAAGGGTGACTCCATGTCCACCGCCATATGCATGCCATCTTCGGGATGGTTAAAATTGTGTGCTGTTGATTTTATTAATATTGAGTTCTGCTCAACCCGGGGCTAGAGGGCGTGAGCGGTAGCTAGCATATTTCACTACCGCTCATGAACAGTCTCAATCAAACCGAGACTGCAATATTTCATATGTGTCGTGCTCGGCCGTTTCCAAGGGTCCATTATCATACTCTTTTTTGCTAGAGATGTTAACCTGGCGGGGATATCTTTATTTACACTGTCCTGCTTAAAGGGGATGACGATAGGATAAGAGTGATGTTTGGTGCACCCTAGAACCTGGTTTAAACCCCCATCGGTCCTTTTTTTGCCACTGACCGTTCCAAGGCGGTAGCCCTATTGTCGACCATTTTATGTTTGTGATGTCTTATTTTGCCCTTTTTTCATCTTTAAAGTTGTTCTTCGTTTCTGTGTGTGTTTGTGGTTGACTGTCAACCTTGAAAGCTACTTTTCCTGTTCGATTTTTATATCTACTTTTTTGGTATACCCTAGAACCTGGTTCCTGGCCTATGTTCAACCCTTTTATGTTTGTGGTGTCGCATACTTTGTTTCTATTTGTCCGAGGACATCAAGGTATAGAGGCAACAATAACACATGTTGATAAACAAGAGCATCATGAATTGCAGGGCAATCCATAGTCCCCAACCGGCCCAGACAAGTATTTACCAGACATTCCTATGATGGAGGTCAAACATCAAGCTCAAGGTCACAATGGCCTTATTTTGGTACGCGACACACCGCTATCCCAAGATGTATTGACATATCAAGTTTGGTATATCTAAGTGTTATAGTATTAAATATACGGTGCAGATAAGCATTTTCTATGACAGAGGTCACAGGTCAAGGTCAAGGTGATAATGACCTTATTTTGGTACGCGACACACCACTATCCCAAGATGTATCCACATACCAAGTTTGGTATCTTTAAGTGTTATAGTATTTGAAAATACGATCCATACAAGCATTGTCTATGCATTTCTATGAGAGAGGTCACAGGTCAAGGTCAAGATCACAATCACCTTATTTTGGTATGCGACACACCGCTATCTCAAGATGTATTTAAAAACTAAGTTTGATATCTCTAAGTGTTACAGTATTGAAAATAAGGTTTGGACAAGCATTTTCTATGACAGAGGTCACAGATCAAGGTCAAGATCACAGTGATCTTATTTTGCTACGCGACACACCGCTATCCCAAGATGTATCCACATACCAAGTTTGGTATCTCAAAGTCTTACAGTATTGAAAATATGACCCGGACAAGCATTCGGAAGGACGGACTGAAGGACGGACGGACGGAAGGACGAGGTGCAAACCTATAGTCCCCCGCCCCCATCCGGGACCGGTTGGGGACTAATAAACACAAATCATTAATATTCTCTATTCCTTTTAATCAAATTACAATACATTAAAAACATAATGTTGTGTTCAATAGACGAATAAAAACAATAAACATGTACATTTACTATTGTATAATATCTTTCCTAACAAGAAAGAAAATACGTAAATACGATATATTTATTATAGAGAAATACTCAGTAGAATATATATTCAGTGGAATGTTTCATATATTCAGTATAATAAAAGATCATAGTTCGTGAATACATATGCTCTCTAGAAAGGAAAACATGAAGAGACTACACATGCTCCCTCCGTATTTGCTCTCATCTGCTATAGCTACTTTTTTCCCCGCTAGTTTTGAGAAATATTGAAAATAATGGGAAAATATCACTTGCATATTAATGTTATGAACGTTATCTCCTGAATTAAATTTAACTCAGTCATTAGTATTGGTAAGTGGCTATAATATGCAATATATTATATGTAAAATAATAATAAAATGTGCTAAATTTGAATAATTTAGATTCTGGTTATTTCCTTTTATGGAAATCCGTTATTTTGAAATTAAAGTGCTTATAAAACCTCTATCGAATTTAATGTTCTCTATAAAGCATGACAAGATTATTGCTTTCAAAATAATTTTGGGTGAACAAAAAATCCCTTTAAGATACAAAAATACAAAGTATGTGCTAACTTTGATTTCTGTCTGAGACTCTTAAAATAAACCTTTTTTTTTACCAAAGTGTCCTTTGAAATAATTTTACATATACCACTGTAATAATATTTCCTTACTATGCAGCATTAATCAGGCTCATCAGGACCACTGACTGTGATACGCTGTAGAATAGTTGTTTGTATGTATACTATACAACACATGCGTATCAGCATAATATACTCAGCTGCAAAAGAAAGTGTATACTTTGAAAAAATTATTTTACACCCTATCCTCTTTATCAAACGACGGTCCCTTAATGATTCAACCTATTGAAAAACAAATGACAACATGATATTGGCAATGGAATAATATACACTTCGGTACCAAACATGGCATATTCATTTTGGAATTTGTCAATTTAATTCTAAAATAACTTTATATAATTAAATCTAAAACAACACACTATCTTTTGCAACTGAGTATAGTTATGTATTTTTTAAATAAATGTAGTTTGCCGAGGGTTATGAGGATTTACTTACACAATGCCGTTAAATATGGACACAATCTCTAAACTTTGTTTGCCAGAGTGATTTAATTTTCCTCCCCGGAAATACGATATATATCAGGTTAAGTAATAGATAGAGTATTGTCTCATCGCGTTGGTTGATTTAAACATCGAGTTGGGTGCAGTCAATCAAGGTGTTTAAATCGATCAACGTCATGAGACCAGATATACTTAGTCACATCGAGTTGGTTGATTTAAACATGGAGATGGGCGTAGCCCATCGAAGTGCTTAAATCGACCAACGAGATGAGACCATACGCTATGTGTTGTATAGCATGTCCATTTCATCTGTCTGTCATACTTAAACTTCCGGTAACGTAGTTACAGAACACCAGTCATTTTGATAGGTGTTATTTTCAATTAGTTGATTTACAACTGTGCAGTTACATAAACAATTTCAACGACAGTACTACTAACTATTTAAATGCACCAACATGAAGCGATGAATTGTTACTATATAATATATGTTGAAAAATATAGACCTATTAAACAAGAATGGCAAATTGGCACAATATACGCCTGGCGCCTGGACGAAAATGATGTTACAGATAGACAATGTATTGCCAATCCATCGTAAAATAGTATTGTGGCCTTTGACCATTCGACCAAAAATCAACAGGAGTCTGTATACCTTACCACACATCAATACATAATTCAATCAAGGTATATGTTGTATTATTAATGACAATTATACCTTAAAATGTACATTCTATGACTATAACAAATATGTAATATATTACACGTGAACTTTATTTATCATTGGAAAAACAACATAATTAATAACCTTTCTTTAATAGATAAAAGTTACCTCCTTTAATGAATATATTTTATTTAAATAAAAATACATTAAATCATAAAAAAATACTAATGACATTTAAACATTATGCATAATAAAGACCCTAAAAGTAAACGAAAGAAATGTGTGCTTTAATTTGATCCCTTTCTAATGAAAATATATTATTTCCATAAACAACATATATAAATCATTACAACTTGTTATCACACACACACACACACACACACACACACACACACACACACAGAATCTTTAATGACAATGCGAACTCTATACGCAAAATAAAACCCCAAAAACTAAATAAAAATAATACGATATTTTTATTAGCGGAAGTCAATTTGCGTATATAGGTCACAGTGACCTCTGACCTATTGACCCCAACATCAAAAGAGGTCTGGTTAATACCAACATAAAACTACACAGAAAATATGAAATCAAAATGTACTAATAAATACTGATAAAGGTGATCCTTTGGGAGCAACAAACAAAATGAAGAGAATAAAGCAGCAGACTCGGTTTTATTGAGTCTGGTCATGAGAAGTAATGAAAGAAAGTAGTTCTCCTCTTAAAAAATGTACATGTCATAGTGACCTTGATCTATTGACCCTCATAATCAATACAGGTCTGAGAAGATGAGGAGATTAATTTACCAATATGGGTCTACCTCTCACCAAGATATAACTACACTCAATTCATTCAGGTGTTCTCTTTTAAATTAGCATAATCCAATTACCCCGCCCACCCATCCGTGTGTGTGTTTTCACACACACTAAAGAGCATTAGTCGTATCAATAAAACCGAGTCTGCTGCTTTATTCTCTTAACTGTGTTTATTGCTCACAAGGGATCACCTTTATTAGTATTTATTTTAAAAAATGGCGTATACAAATACACATAAACAATATATTTGAAATTAGTATATATGCAACTTGGAAGAAGCTGAATTAGTAAATATATTCTGTTATATTCTTTTGAAAAATGTGCACGATACGCTTCATCAAATGAATGTTATGTTATATAATCAAATACCAAAGAAGCTTTTTATATCACTTTAAACAAAATCTCAGTACTATATCCTTTCTCGGCCGACATCCTTAACTTGAATAATATCTATAATTTCTCCAATTATATTTTTGTTCAAATCTGTCGGAACTTTAATGACCGCTTCAACGAGTTCGCTTAGCTTTATTTCAGTTCGTGTATGTTTTTCACTTATACCTCTATTACTGCCTTAGCATTAGTCGTATCAACTTCTACTCTACTTCATACGATACTTGTTTTAAAGACGTCTTCATGAATTTTCACAAGAATGTTATGTGTCGATCTCTAATGACAGGTTACATTATCGATATGTTATGTTGATAGTTGTTTTCCTGTTCTCTATCTTTAATGAATATACTAATATAGGCTTGGCACAGTAGAATGTTGACTGTTTGTATTTACTATTGTTCACTTCGGACACTCAAACATTGCTTTCTATTGAATTTTCATTTGTGAGGTCTTCCGCAAACGCGGAATCGACATCACTGATATCTGCTTCATCAACAATAACAAAATCTGACATATGATCCAGAATATCCAACGATTCATCGTCTTCGTGATCTTAATTTTGTATTTTAATTTTTTTTATTGTGTGACGGAGGTCATCTTCTGGCAGAACTCGTTTCCTTGAAAGTTGCGCTTTGTTTTCATTTATAATACTGCGAAGGTCGTCGTCATGGACTTTGTCATGGACTTTGTTTCCTTTTATTATATTGCGAAGGTCGTTCTCTTGATGTTGCCGTTCATCCAATAACTGTGGTTCTGTCTCTTCGTTCACGTAACTTAAGAAAGTAAATTGATTGGAAGACACTGTTTTAGTGTCTTCAATTTTTTTGTCAGAATTCCTCTTGGGATAGTTCCGTGTTTTATAGTGACTCCCTTTTCTTGAACTTCTCGGTGAACTTGTCATGGAATGCTCGGACGACGACCTTTTTTCGGAGCCCTTACAGTCTTGTTCAAATTTAATTTCAGAACGTTTATTGGATTGTTCGTTTTCGTCACGGGTAATTGTGACGCGGTCTTTTAGTTTTGATGTTTGTTTATGATAACTGCTATGTGATCGTTTATGCGAGTTATGTTTATCGTGTGATGAATGTCTATATTCTCTACTTTTAGATGATCGTCTAGATGAACTATGTGATTGCTTTGATGTACTATGTATTCTGTTTCTGTCCTCGGTCTTCGAGTGACTACGTTGGTTATACTTTGGACTTTGTGATCTTTTGTTATATCTATTGCCTTTAACAGATTCTTGTTTAGATTCTCTGTGTTTGCGAAAAGTATGTTCCCTCTTAACATCCTGTTTTCGTGAACGTTCATCGTTATTCTGTGTTGACACTTTAGTACTACGGATCGGAACACTGGACACATCTTTTCTCATTACAACTTTTCTTGTATCCTGTACAATGTGTGTAAACTCTGAAACATAATAATATATACACATGTTTAAATAGAGAATACTATGTCAGTGCCTTTTACTATCAAGTTTATTAGGCGAGGCTTAGAAAACGAAGAATAGCGAGGCTCTATTTATCATGTAGATTATCCATATGTTTTGTATGAATTACTATTATAACATATTTCTCAGAATGTTACGCTTATCGAGGACGCCGCCATGTTGTTGTTTTTTGTTTGTTTTATGACGTCAGGCAACGTTACGTGCATGACGTCAGATAACGTTATGTACAATAAACGCCGAGGGATTCCGCATTGATTTGCTCTATTGGTCAGTGCCTAATAAAGTAAAATTTAATAGGTCACCCCTTTATTAGGCAGAAAAGTGCACATCTGCATGATAAATCGTTTTATTGGGATAGTTTTAGGGTAAGAGTGAGGTTTAAACCCCCAGAGGCCTTTTTGGTCACTGACCATTCTAGGCGGTAGGCCTATTGTCAACCTTTGTTTTTGTGATGTCAAATACCTTGCCTTTATTTATCCTTTAAGTGTTATTTGTTTCTATGCGTGTTTTTGTTTGACTATGGTCTTGAACGCTACATTTCCTGCTCGAGTTTTATATCTACTTTTCTAGATATGGTTTCTCGCTATTTCAAATAAATTGTCAACATCAAGAAAACTTAATTTTTTCATGTAATAGCTTTTAACTGTTTAAATTACCACGCTTGTGTAGTTTCATCTTTGTACTAATTTCACGATCGTCTTCAACTCCGTGTTTTCTTTTCAGAGAACGTTGCTTCCGTTGTTCGTACCCCAAATTAGGTCCTGAAACAAATTTACCATCGTCATTTGCACATATTTATGGGCGTAAGTGATTAAGAGCACAACTATGTGAACTGCCTTCTATTTATATTATAATATGGCACTTCGGATGTATCTGACAGTATAAGTTCCTGCATTATGATTGTTTGATCAATAAAAATGTGCGACCAATAAATGTAACGTGGCAAATTTCATCAGGACTGCTTAACTAGGCAGGTTTGAAGCTTCACAAAACGACATAAGAGGAAATGCATGTGTAAATTGACTCATAAATGAATCGTTAAAAACAACGTTCCCTTTGGGCCCTAGCGCGATTTAAAAACGTCATTGATTCCACCACTCCTCTAGTACCTCCCTTGTTTGAGGTTCAGTATACAAAGGGTCGTCTTCCTAGGACTTGTTGGCCTGGTGTCAGCAAAATGTGACTGGATTCGGCTTCATGGCATGTGTCTACGGCGTGGTATTCCATCATGACAGCACTATAAGTTGAGCATTGAGCTCACTGCTACAAGTAGACGCCGCCACTTCTACAATAAGGCACCGCGTGATGTGAAGGATATATTGTTAAAAGCGACGTTCTCTTTGTCACGAGTAAAAAGAGTAAAAGTAGACATAAAAGTCGAACAGGAAATGTAGCATTCAAGGACCACAGTCCATTGCAACACTAACATTGTATAGAAGTTAAAAGTGGAGCGGTTTGAATTAAAACGTGACTGTTTATAGGTCCAATTAAGTTCATTATCATTAAACTTCATATTTGAATGGGCTTTATTATGTTTTACTCAACATACGTATAAATACTTCAGTGTAAATAAATCGGCTAACCTTTCTGTTTTTTGCTTACGAAACTTTTAAGATGTTAATTATGTTCCTTTCATTTGTAAATAAAGACACACATACAAAGAGGCATTCGATTTAGCTTTAACAATTTTTATTTTATTTTTCAATCTGCCGGGTATTGGGATTGGGAGAGTGTATGGTTCTCTTAACGGTCTAATATGTATTCAATGATTCCGCAAACGAGTCGATATTTTTAAAAAACGCACGCCTTTAAAAGAACCTTATACCCGCAGCAAATGTTTTGATACAGTTGAAGGGACTGGAGGCGATCTGGAAGCAATACGGGTGTCAATTCCAATAATGTGTTTTCAGATTCATATTAATTTGCATATTGCACTAAAATAGGACCCATTACCCGTTTATTGTAAGTGAAACAGTTTGGCCTGGCAAACTAGATGACTCGGTTGTTTGTTTTGTATTAATAGTAACTGATAAGATACTTTAAGGCTCTTACAAATTCTGGTTTTGTGATAGAAGTACATACACTGTATTTGAATCATATGTACGACTATTAGCGATATAATCCCCATTTATATGAATATTTATGCTTTAGCAACAAAACGCAGCGGAATGTATGAGCTTTCCGGGCCGAATATGTTCATTAATAATAATTAAACGGGTGGTGCCATGAGGCTTTGCACATTATATATTAAAATGAAACTGATCCCAATTCTTGATCGCCTCCAGAACTTTAATACTTTGATTATTACTATCCAGGTTACGATTCAAATCAAGGCCTTTTAAACGTTTTTCATAGAAATATAGCTGTAAAGAGTATAGCTCTGATGGTTTTATTTGCTGTTCCTTCCATATACATAGGCATGAACAGAATATAAAATGTTCCTTCCATATACATGGGCATGAAGAGAATATAAAATGTTCCTTCCATATACATAGGCAGGAACCGAATATAAAATGTTCCTTCCATATACATAGGCATGAACAGAATATAAAATCAAACGAGCTATGATTTGCACAGCTAAGGAAAAGAATGACAAACTGTTGCGTCATACACTCCAGCAAACACAAGTTTGTATCACTAATTAAATATACACACTTTTAAACCATTTATTATATACCAATACTTAATTTTGTGGTTTTGTATACAATTACGTAATTTATAATAAATGCAAGATCGTCTTTTTTTTAAGCCCAGCTCTTTGTAAATAAGATGTTATTGTAGTGGTTGGTTTGGATCAACCTGTCGAACGTATGTGTTTTCCTTGACCTTCCGATATTTAATTATAATAAATAGATCTAAATGATATTTGTTAGTTTTGAGTGAATATAGGATTTATTTTTATCTAATTTGTTATTCTAGTGGTTAGTTTCGATCAACATGTCGAACGTCCGTATGTATTTTCTTTGACATTCCGAAATTTAATTATAATAAAGAGCGATGCTAATCTTGCAGTATTGATATGTCGTTCATCCACTGTAAAATCGGTATACGAACCATATGGATACGAAAATTAAACGTGCCGAGTTCATGCAAAGCCTCGCTATGCATATAACTTGTGTACGCTTGGACCTATGGTATTGTATATTTATATTATTCGTAACTTTGTCTTATATTGAAATTTGCCATGTGATTGGCAGCGCGTGATTTACCGAACACTAATTATAATAAGAAACCTTTATTTAACTCTTTTAATTCGAACAAAATTCACTTCTTTTTTGTTTAACACGAGTTGAAAACTTTTCTAAATATTAAACTTCTCCATACTAGAAGTAATCTTAGAAGTAATCTTACCGGGACATATTTGTTTCCCTCAAATACCCCTGAATTACAGCTATTCGTGATAGAATTTATCGCAGTATAAAAATAACAACGTGATGCAATGAAGCGGAGGTTTCTAGTCGATATATCATAACCTAATTAAAGAGCTTTATAATGACAACGTATATGCCTTTAAAGGTGTATCAAACTATCCCGCCAACAACAGCCAAATTGTCCCGTTTTATTGGGATGACAGTAGGGTAAGTGTGAGGTTTGGTGCACCCTAGGGCCTGGTTTAAACCCTTTTTTTTGCCACTGACCGTTCCAAGGCGGTAGCCCTATTGTCAACCCTTTTGTGTTTGTGATGTCTTATTTGGCCTTTCATTCATCTTTAAAGTTGTTCTTTGTTTCTATGTGTGTTTGTGGTTGACTGTCGGTCCTTGAATGCCATTTTTTCTATTTGATTTTTATATCCAATTACACATTTTCAGAATCCAAACTCTATAGACACACTATAAACGGCTTTAACCAGCCAGACAAAGTCCCAAAACTGGAACGTCGAATAAAGAGTTACCAACTCATAATTCAGTTTACGCATATTCAATCACGAGTATTTTAAGAACCCTTGAATAAACCTTTACTTTTAGTCGGCACATATACATTATTATATGACCTGAACATCTAAATAGAGTTTTGATAAACGGTTGTGTAGAGTAATTTTGTCGTTATTTTTTTGGCGGGTTAGTTTCTTTAATTCCCCATGTAAAAGTATAAACCATACCTTCTTCAGCAACGGTTAGTTTTTCATCTGCAACCTTGGCTTTTAAGGGCATCAAATGAAATTCTGATTTTTCTGAAATAAATTTTAGACAACTGACAAGAAAGTGAGTACGAGTAACGTATGAAAAAGAGGCACAAGGACTAAAAGAGGACGCACATAGCATTTATAACAGTGAAGAATAAGTTGTCGTTTACATGCGAAATAATCAAGTATCTATCATCATTCCTGAATGCAATTTGTAAAGCAGTATCAGAGCAAAATATTATTATTATTTATTTCTCTAGATGTTTTTCACTTAATTTTACCCTTATAGCAAGCAGCTGTGTCCGAATATGGTCCTAACGTAATGGATGAACTAGATATAGTTACTATGTTGATAATGAATGCGCAAAGCAAGCGCCATTCTGTTATCTCAAGCAGCTTGGAGTTATAAAACGCAATTTGGCGAAATTCCAAAACCGTCAACTAAAGTTTTCGCATAAACAAGAATGAGATTGACGGACGGTAAAGGATAACGCATTGTTGCATACATATTTGACTAGTAGAGCTTAATAACAATATAGAACTTACTACATTGAAAATACGGTCTTCCTGAAAGATGCACCGATTTGATAACGAGGCCTGGCAGTTTTTCGGTTGTTTTATCTATATCAGATTCTTCATGATTGTCTTGAGTTACTTCACAGAGTTCGCATGGATTAGTTTTTATCGTATGATTTTCGACAACAGAAGTGTTTACCTCAGAAAATATGAGTGACTGATTATCTTGAGTTACCTCAAAAGTGTTTTCACGTTCAGTTTCCATATTTCTTTCCCGTGCTTTCTCGATTTCAATATGTTGAACTGTAGTTGCCTTTGATATATTTCCTTCAATATTAGTTTGTTTCTGATTATTTTCAGTTATGCTATACGCCATGTCACTTTCGATAGTTTGTTGGTCAACGGGTTTCTTCAACAGCTGTATCTCTGAATTGATTTGCTTCTGATCATATTTGTCTTGGGGTTGGTCATTTTCAATACTGTGTTGGTCAACAGACGCCGTTGACGCCATCATTGCGTTTTTGTTGTTTGCGTTTGACGTCAGAGTGTTGTCTTCTCTTGAAATACTGTTCGTCTTTCTAGTTCTGTCTGCGTCTATGGATTCGATAGTTTCTTTGTCTGTATTTGTACTGTCACTTGTCTTAGAACATTGACTTACACCTCTATCATTCCTATCTTGTTGTCCTTCATTTGCACTGTCGACTTTCTTGAAATGTTCGTAAGTTCCTCCTTGAGCACTATTCAATTGTATTTCTTTTCCCTTGGCATCGCAAGTCGCCTTAGTAAGTACGTACCCTGCTTGATTCTCATTCATATTTCTTTCTGATCCCTTTGTCGTAGTGTAAGTGTGGATACACTCGTAATCTATCTTTCTCAAATTTCTTTCTTTTATCTCTATTCTGCCATGTTCTTCAATCTTCTCAAACATTTTTTCTATAGTATACGTATGGTCTTCTTCAATGTCGGAATCATCACTCTCTAGTCGCACTGGACTAAAATCATGATATGCAGCCCATGATATTCTTCTATGATATTCTGTTATTCCTAGCATGTTATCAACGTTTCTTTGCTGAAAGTCAGAAACGTTATTTTCTAAATGCATCTGATCAATAACTTTTACTTCTAACGCAACACGTTCGAGTACAAAGGAGCTGTGAAGGCAAGAGTTCAAATCTTTTACACATATTTGCAAAAGATTTCTATTTTCCTCATCATATATTTTCCTCTGAAGAAGAATTCCTGTTGCTAATGTCAGTTTTTCTGAAACGTCTTTAGCTGAGCCTTTGCTGCATTTAGGCAGATGTTCGTTTTTCATCATTTCTACAACACAGAAATCAAGATATCTGCATAACTCTCTTTCTAAATCCAACAGCCATTGGTGAGAAGAAATTAGGTCTGTGTTGAATTGGAAAAAAAGAGAAAATATGGCATTTAAGTTGATAAGACTTGTTTCTTTTAGATTTTTTGAAATGTTCAGCGCTTGCTGATGAACGGATTGTTTAATTCGAAATTGATTTAGAATGTTCATTATACGTCTGTGTCTTGAGAACAGATTGTCCTCTGTTTCGTACAGCAATTGCATGTGTCCTTGGAAGCCTATTACAGGTATTAAAAGGTCATCATTGTCTAAGAAAGCGTATTTATGTAGAATACTATATTTCACTTCCTCGATCTGTTGAAGGGTTTTGTTAACAATGCCTTTATATCGCAAACAGTTACGAATAGGTGTGTCGCAAACAGGACAACGTTTCAAGCAGACGACACCTTCGTCCATATCCATATACGCATCCATTATATCATATTGTACAAGATGTCCACAGTCTTCAAGTTGTACAAACCGAGTGTTAATATCATCTTCATTTCCGTACCGGACTTTATGTAGGATATCTTTGTCGCATATCCGACATTTTGTTGGACACGTGTCGCCACAAAGACCAATACAAAGATGTCTGCACGGAAGTAGTTTTTTACAAGGCTTATCACAACGTGGCCTATCGCACGGCTCATAGCACAGTTTGTCGCATTGATAATGACAACACCTCCACACGCATGGCTCTGTACATGGGTCACACATTTCCTTACATATGTGGGAGCACATATCGTGAAAACACAGGCGTTCACATCTTACTTCACAAGGCTTGCATTCTCCACATTTTCCAGAGCATGTGTGACCGCATATCACATTGCAAGAACAATGCTTCACACATTTTATGTGCATCCGCCCCTGAATGCACGTTCCACATGTCCCTTCGCAAGTATGCCCACACTCTAGTGACATTCCACATTTTGTTCGACACACTTCTCTGTGACCTACTGGACAAACTGATTCTGTTCCTAAATACGTTTGTTGCTGCGATTCGTATGTTACTGATCGACATTCACTGGAACATGTATGGCCACAGTCCAGTGTTTGTCCACATTTGAATGTGCATTGGAAAAACTCCATGTTTTCGTTACACATGACAGATACCTGATGGCCGCACATAGGCAAAAGTCGTGTCACTATTATCTCACATTGATATGTTTCTTGGTCGTAAGAGCATGGCACTCCTACCACATGTTGACATTTTGGCAGGCTGATTATTATTATTTGCATGCACAAGCACTTCTCACAACACTTTCTATTGCAAGAATGGCCATTTTTGCATTTTCTTTCACACCCTTTCTGACAGATGCGTACGGCCTCCTTGTGGTCGCTATCAATCACATGACAAACCTTCTGACAAACGTGCCCGCAGTCAAGCCTCATATCACACATCCGCCTGCAGCCTCCTTCTGGCGCTTTTAGAAAATCAACCGCAAATTCGGCTGAGATTCCCTCTTCGGGATGATTCTGACATTTTAAAGGCAATGCTGTTGCCAGGACGCCTTCCTTTTCTACATGTTTTATAATGTTATTCCAAAGATCTGAGGCCTTTAAAAGAAGGTCGAAATTTCCGATTACAAATAGACCTTTCTTAGCACGAGAAAGAGCAACGCACACACGGTTATCCATTTTGAGAAAACCTACTCTTTTTTCGACATTGCTTCTAACTAAAGACAGCAAGATAATATCGTTTTCTTCACCTTGGTAATTATCAACGACTTTCACCAAAACGTCTGAGAAAGTATTTGGTTCTTTACCCATGTACTTTTTAATAGCGTACATCTGTCCTTTGTATGTTGTCAGAACTGTGACCTTGTCAGGCGGGTATCCCTGCAGCAGAAAATATTTACATAATGCAACTGTATACGTTGCTTCATGCTCATTTTGATAACTGCTGCTTTCATTGTCTCGCGACTCCTTTTCATTGTGGTTGATGAAGAACATATTATGCCCAACACCCATAACATTTTCATACTTTTGAACGTCACAGTGGTCTTGTAAGTTATTATAAATGAACCTCACGTTTTCTGCGATTTCTGGTCTCATTCTGTGTTGGGTTTCTAAACAGTCGTACTGTATGCCATTTTTAATCATTCTTTCAAATAACGAAATGTCCAAGTTGTAGTCCGTTTCCAGTTTATAGACATTTGGTTTTGGACGCAGTTGCTGGTGATCACCGATCAGAATCAATTGTTCACATCCTTTGGTCAGATTTGAAATAATATGGGATTCAAAAACTTCCGCAGCTTCTTCAATAATAATAATTTTCGGATTGATTTCTCTCAGAATAGCTTGGTGTTTTGCCGCACACGTTGTTGTCATGCCAATGACGTCAGCCATTTCCATGATGTGTTTGTCCTCTTGCATTCTTGCTTCATTGCATCTCTTGTAAGCTTCTTCGAATTGCCCAGCGTTTTTCTCAATGGTTCTATTCAGCTTTCTGCATTTTTCGTTTACCCACTTTTGATATAAACGCCATCTTTGCTCGTGTGGGAATCGGATACTAAAAATGTCAGTAGCAGACGATAACTCTTCGTTTGACGCAGGGTCAAAAGCATTTAGCTTGTCAGTTAACCTGTCTGTCAACTCGATCCTTTCCCATCGCACAATATTCATCCACTGTGTCCAACTAATCCTTTCTGGATGCACAGAAAGCGTGTCTATCGACAATGCAATATTTTCCTTGATAAATGCATTCATACTTGCTTTCATATCTTCATCTAGCTTTTCATCATTTTCAAATTTCATATCACAGTCTTCTTGGGGTTCAACGTTTGTTTCCTGTTGGCATGCAAAGACAGTACGTTCATGGTCTTTTTCTACGATGCTCTTTGTTCCAAACTGCCAAACATGACTCTGAATTTCTCTTAAAATATCCACTATACCCAGCCATTCAACCATCACGGAGTCCCCTAGACAAGACAAATATTGTGGCAATGTGCGTTTTCCTCTCTTTTCCCATGTAAACTGTTTGAACAGTGTACTACCAATCTCTTTATAAAGTGCATTTTCATGGACAACATTGCCCTGTAAGCATTTTATTTTTTGCGCCGAAAAATTAAGTTCCATCTTGAAATTCCTCATTTTAGCTCTTGTCTTCCCCTTTCCTATATGAATGTGGCCAGGAATATTTTTCGATTTCCGAAATAATTCTTTGATGTTATAAAGACCGTGCTTTACCATGGCTTCACTTGTACTCCTGCCACCAACACGTACAATATCGCCATCATAAGTCTGGCAAATTGCTTTCATGAATTCATCTAGTGCATGATTTGTATAGCACATAACCAACATCGGATTTCCCGACCTGGTGCGTTTGTTATGAAGCAGAGCTTTCACAATTTTCAAACCAATATAGGTTTTACCACAGCCAGGAGGTCCTTGTATGATTGAAAACTCTCTTGTTAATGCGGTTTTTACAGCTTTAAGTTGTGACTTGTCCAAATGTAGCAGGTCTGTGTGCGGCCAATCTTCGCCAGAGACTTGTATATTCCGTAACGGCTCTGATGTTTCACTAAACACAGTCGGCTCTCTTGGTTGCATCAAATGGCCAGGTTGTCTAAAATGACTGCATGCATGTAATACTGCATTACTGTCATGTAACGGTCTAAGATCTAATGTGGCGTTAGGATTGTCTCGAAGATACTTCGGCGGTAAAACATCTTTCTGGCATCTGACAATGTAGCTTTCGAAAGGCAATTCGTCCTCCTGAATTCTTTGCAAACTGGCCAGTACATGCCTACATGCTTCAAAATAAGCTGGTGCTTCAGCCATTATGAAAACAGATCCCATAAGCGTTTTAATGATGTTGGCATCATGCTCAAACTTTACATATATTTGACCTTTGTATCGCGTGCTTAAGTCGCCGTTTACAACTACTGCAAAATAACATGTTTTGAAGTTGTCGGGCGATAGGCATAGAAGTGATCCAGAAATCAGACGCTTTGTTTGGTTCCATCTTATATGCTTCATCTTGCTTGTGTCAAATGAAATGATGTGGTTCAGTCCATTCCCGCAAATTGGTGAAAGAATCCTAACACGTTCGTAAATTCTAATGTCATGCTGCTTTTTATTTGTACCTATTTGTCCTATATACTTAGCTATTCCGTCCCTTAAAGATCCTATAAAATCTTCCCTAAGCAGTCTGAACTGAACATCTAGGTAGTGATCAAGGTTTTCGTAACTACCAATTGCTTTATTCGCCCTGAGAAATGGCTTAGCGCCTGTAATAATATCTGATGATTGGGGGAAAATCGGTATGTCTCTAAAACACTCCGGGGGGTTATTAATATCATTCTGTCTGTTTGTCACTGGTATGTTGTTATTTGACATCTTACGTTGAATACACATCGTCTTGTTATCCTCTAACTGTTTAAACAGCTTCATCATAGTGTCCGTATCGATCCCTTTGATACTTTGTATACGTTCAACAATGTTGTGCAGAAAATCGTATGCGCCCATAATGAACACGATCGAACTTGGGGTTACTTCACATATTCGGTTAACTATTCTAAGCAAACCTTCAACAGATTCTATACAACCTGTTATTCCATCTTCGCTATCAAGATTTGAATAAATATGTCTAATCGAGTCGTGAATGAAATTCAAATCCTCGTCTTTCAGACCATTTATGATATGCAATACCATGCTTGGCATTGACTCACACATGAACGCTTTATTTAGAACTTTTAGTAGAAAATTTAATCGCCCATGTTCCTCTTTCGCTTCTTTCATGGCATTGTGTATAAATGCTTTCAATGAATCTTTATCCACCCCAAGACTCATGACAATTTCACTTGGGTCTTTTTGAAACAAAATGTCCAAAGCATCTTTCTTTTTAACAGCTGTATTGTTTCTAAATGGAAAACAAATATATGCGTTAATATGAAGCAGGGATAAAGCATGGCGTATTTTAAAATGAAACAATTGGTCTAAACGAGCTCTGAAAAACTTCACTAGTTTGATATAGATAAACCTAAATTACTGAAATTATGATAGATTATAGGGAAATGTAATACAATTAGTTTCACGTTTCTCATGAACAAACCAAGTTTGTTACTTTCTTCTCTTGGTTATTTTATTGCTTCCAAGGGATCCCATTTTCAGTATGTATTGACATTCACTCTAGTGTTTGTTTAGTGCTGTAAAAAACCGCCCCGGCGGCAAATCAGTAGTGTTACTACTTACTACTTACTGGTCCTTTGGGATCATCTAGACCAATCTGTGAGACTTTAAAGTAGAATATCGCCGCTTAATCCGGCACTAGTTGAGAGGTGTTACACCTTTATTACTTCTCATGAACAGACTCAATAAAACCGACTGCTACTTTTCTCTTTCATGTGTTCGTTCCTTCCAAGGGATCCCCTTCTATCAATATTTATTGACATTCACACTAGCGTTTGATGTGTGGCTTTAAAGCAGTATACCTCTTAAGCCCGTGCAAGGGTGTGTGTAGCAGGTGTTGCACCTTATATTACTCATTCGCAGACTCAATAAATCCGAGTATTTTACTTTTCAGTCTTGCTTGTGTTTGTTACTTCCAAGGGATTCGCTTTTCAGTGTTAACTGACATTCAATGGTCCTTTGCGATCATCGAACCCAATCTGTGTGGCTGTCTCTCAAGTTTGTGTTCGTTGCTCCCATGGATCCCATTTTCACTAGTTATTAAAAGTCAATCATTTTCGAGGAAAGAATTCTAAAACTGTACAACGGATGTTCTAATGTTTCGACTATATTTAGTAACACACTTGAACGACATAAATCCAATAATTATCCAAGTTCGATCAAATTTTACTGAGAGGTTTCTGAGATTCGTTTGACGCAAAAAGCCGAACGAACGACGGACGACATACGGAAGGACGGACGAAGAATGGTCGCAATAGCTCGCTTCTGGTGAGCTAACAATATAAGAGGTTCCTATGATATGCTTTAGATAATAGGGGAGGTAGAATATTTGTATATGTTTGTCTTTTCTCTCATCAACACAGGCGTTAAATTAGCAATAATTCAATTTATGATACAACTTTAGTATTTTATCAATGCCATCCATATCAGGCATCTGGATTTAATATAGGTGAAAAGTCGTACAGAAAAAAAGACCATTGGGAAACTAGAGCCTTGCATATTTTTTATTTGGCCTTAGAGAAGTTAGAGTTATATTTTTTGTAAACGTCATACTTAAAAAATAAAGGCAGCATTTAATTAACAACGCATAAACGTTATGTCCATTTCTTAGCAAGTCGGGGATGACAAACGTGTGATTATAAAGAAAACAAACTTACCTTGTGTTAGATGTATATGTTCCTCTGCCACCTCTTCCACGGCCACGGCATCCTATTGCGCGACGAGCACCATTTCGTCCCCCTCTACTTCGCCTATTGTTATCTGAATAACCGTCTTCATGTTTGAAACGCCTTTGGTCACCGGTTTGACCACGCCTTTGTCCATCTCGTCCTCTTAGTGGACCTCGAGATCGAAATTGAAATCTCCTTTCTGACCTTGAGATATCAGTGTTCGACGTATCAAGGTTCGTTTCTCTGTACGAATCAGGCGACCTTGATCGAAACCGTTTTTCCTAACATAGACCGCTGACAGTGCATCGTGACATCGTCGCCGATTTGTTCAGGTCTTTGTCTACTTCGTCCTCTTGACGGACCTCGAGATAGACATTGGCTTTTCCTTTCTGACCTTGAAATGCCGGTGTCTAACGTATCTATGTTTGTAGCTCTTGTCGAATCACGAGACATAGAGCGATATCGTTTGCCTGACCATGATTGTTGACAGTCTAAAGACAAAGCTCGGCTTTCGGAATCGTATCCGGAACTGGATTTAAATTGTCGACAGTCCGGCAAACCAGTGTGACTAAGTCTTTCCCGTCTACGACTTCTAGATTTGGATTCGGATTCTTCAGGCTCTAATTGTTGAAGAGAAACCACATCTAAATAGTTTGCTCTCTTTTGTTCCATGCAGTTAGAAACATGACTGTCGTCTTGGATTGCGATGACTTCTGGTGTTAATATAGTGTGTATATTTGTATCCGTACAACAGGGATCTTCCTGTTGCAGACACATTACCGAATTATCGCTATCCATACATCGAGAACGGAATGCTGACCTAAATTGTTGGGAATCTAACGAAGCTGTGTTGGTTATAATGGGCGAGCTCCGACTATGCGAAATTGGTCGTGTTTCTAACATAGGTCGTGCAACGTAAATAGCATCTTTTTTATTATAATTTACTTGGAACAGTTCTCTGTGTAGTTCTAGGCCGTTAGAACTATATTCGCTATCGTTATGATCAAGAACTATAGGCGGTGGGTGTTGACATATATTCGAATCTTCATCCTGCTCATCACAAATCTCTACGTCTTTTAAACTGTTATCAAATACTACTCGTCCGTCCGCCGACGTACCTGTGGTAGGGGTCCTGATTGGACTACGATCACCGGGTCTGGATTCCAACCATACTTCAGATGTTGGTACTGCATGAAGCATCACATCATGATTTCTATCAGAATATTCGTGTGAATTCAATACATGTTGTACTTCACAAGTTGGGGAATTAGTATCGCCGTCGTAATGTCCCATATGTACTGGTGGTGAAGTATCTTGAGTATTAGAATCCGCGTGGTAATCTTCTTTTAGGTCGCACAATTCCCCGTCTTCCAATACATCCCCGTCCATATTTACTATTTAACGTCAGTTTACTAATGAATAGTATGCAGGAAATGTGTCATGGCTTGTGAAATACGACGGTATCTGTCAAAAATATAAGATGATTTCTAGAACATAAAATGTGAAGGTCAATCTCCTGTGTAACTCCGAGTAAATGTGTGACCCCCCGGGCATGACCATTGATCTCTTGTAGTTTCAGACAAGGTATTTTAAAGATTTTCCTTTATACATCTATGTTAATATGTGATCCCAGGTGCGTGCCAAACATGACACCAGGGTAACTGTTTGAACTAACCAAGAAGAGAACCATCAACTTACGGTAAATCTGTATTCAAACTCCATTAGGCTAGTCAGCCCATGAGGAACAACGTCTATATTATAAGTGGCAGTCAGTGAAATTAAACATATGATTGATACATTGACCAGAACAGTTGCATTTTAAATTCAACATCTGATATAAAAAAAAAAGTTCAACGTGCATGGTCTCATACTAATCTTGGCCAATATCGCAAAACGGGAATTTCCGCTACATATTGCGTGGGTTTATGAAGTACATATATATGTTTTAATTAAATACACATTTTATTTTACTTCTATTATGTTAAAGCAGCGGCAAAGAAACCCCAAGATGTTTTGTAAAAAAAAAAGTTTCAGCTAGTTAGAGAAAGGACACATCTGTGATGTTGTAGACGATTTAATCACAGTACACTTTATAACAAGAAATTCAAAAATATTGAAGTTCCTCTTTGGAAAATTGAGCCATTTAACGTAAAGAGTCTGCAAAAGTTTGCATCCTAAGTGCTCACATGCTGGAGCCAAACGCGTACTCTGTTACTAATGAAACTTTGAAAGAATACTATTTGTTATGTTATGCGTTGTTTTAGTCCTTTTTTTCCGAAAGGAAAGGCATTACGTAGCCATGTACCATTCGATTAACAGCAACATATTGAACATACAATATATGGCGGAAATTCCCGAGTTGCGTTTCTTTTTCGCTTCAGTATACTAATCAGTCACTAGCTAGTGCATAACTGTCAAGGCCCAGTGGAAGTCAAGAGTGAGATGTGGCCCAAGGGGTGATTGCCTTTTTGTTATGGGGTCATTGGGGACGGGTGAAGCCAGTACCTCCTCTGTCTATATTTTTTCTTTTTGCCACCACTTTCGCCAAATGAAAATATTGGAGAAGCTGAAGCAAAAGTTTTAATCTGATTTTATTAGCTCTACTGGCCAAGGGCCAGCAGAGCTTATGGGATGCTGTGTTGTCCGTCGTCCGTCGTCTGTCTGTCTGTCTGTCGTCTGTCGTCTGTCTGTCGTCTGTCTGTCGTCTGTCTGTCGTCCGTTAACTTTTCTTCAAACGACTTCTCCTCAGAAACCGCTTGTCTAATTTTGACCAAACTTCACATGGATGATCCTTAGATGAATGCTTTTTAGATTTGTTAAAATTAGGTCAACGCTACATCCAAGATGGCTGCCATTACCATATATAGTCGAAACCTTAAAAAATCTTCTTCTCCAGAACCGCTAGACAGATTTCAACAGTTTTTCTTTTAAAATGATCGCCAATGCCTAGACTGTCAAGTTTGTTCAAATAAAGTCCCCAGGGTCAAAAATGGCCGTGCCCCGGGGGTCCAAAATTTGTATATTGAGGTTTTGCATGTTTTTCATATAGACATATAGGAAAAAACTTTAAAAAATCTTCTTCTCTGAAACCACAAGGCACAGAGCTCTCATGTATTACATGTAGCATCAGCTTATAGTCCTCTACTAAGTTTGTTCAAATGGTGACCCTGGGGTCAAATTTGTCCCCGCCCTGGGGGTCACAGTTTTACATAGACTTATATAGGATTTTTTTTTTAAAAATCTTCTTCTCGGAAACTACAAGAGCCAGAGGTTTGATATTTTGTATTTACTATAAGCTTATGGTCCTTTACCAAGTTTGTTCAAATGGTGACCCTCGGGTCACTTTTGGCCCCGCCCCAAGGGTCACATGTTTTACATAGACATGTATAGGGAAATATTTAAAAATCTTCTTCTCTGAAACTGCAAGAGCCAGAGGTTTAATATTTTGCATTTGCTATAAGCTTGTGGTCCTCTATCAAGTTTGTTCAAATGGTGACCCAGGGGTCACATTTGGCCCCACCCCGGGGGTCACAGTTTTACATAGGCTTGTATAGGGAAAAACTGAAAAAATTCTTCTTCTCTGGAACCACATGGCACATGTAATACATGTAGCATCAGCTTATGGTCCTCTACTAAGTTTGTTCAAATGGTGACCCGGGGGTCAAATTTGTCCCCGCCCCGAGGGTCACAGTTTTACATAGACTTATATAGGATTTTTTTTTAAAAAATCTTCTTCTAACCAACTACAAGAGTCAGAGGTTTGATATGTTACATTTATTATAAGCTTATGGTCCTTTACCAAGTTTGTTCAAATAGGACCCTGGGGTCACATTTGGTCCCGCCCCAAGGGTCACATGTTTTACATAGACTTGTATAGGGAAAAACTTAAAAAATCTTCTTCTCTGAAACTGCAAGAGCCAGAGGTTTAATATTTCGCTGTTGCTATAAGCTTATGGTCCTTTACCTATTTTGTTCTAATGGGGACCCTGGGGTCACATCTGGCCCCGCCCCGGGGATTCACAGTTTTTCATAAATGCTTGTATAGGGAAAAACTGGAAAAAAAATTCTTCTCTGGAACTGCAAGAGCCAGAGGTTTAATATTTTGCATTTGCTAAAAGCTTATGGTCCTTTACCAAGTTTGTTCAAATGGTGACCCTGGTGTCACATTTGGCCCCGCCCCAAGGGTCACATGTTTTACATAGACATGTATAGGGAAAAACTTTAAAAATCTTCTTCTCTGAAACTGCAAGAGCCAGAGGTTTAATATTTTGCTGTTGCTATAAGCTTATGGTCCTTTACCAATTTTGTTCAAATGGGGACCCTGGAGTCACATCTGGCCCCGCCCCGGGGGTCACAGTTTTACATAATTGCTTGTATAGGGAAAAACTGAAAAAAATCTTCTTCTCCGGAACTGCAAGAGCCAGAGTTTAATATTTTGCATTTGCTATAAGTTTATGGTCCTTGACCAAGTTTGTTCAAATGGTAACCCTCGGGTCATATTTGACCCCCGCCCCAAGGGTCACATGTTTTACATAGACATGTATAAGGATTTTTTTTTTTTAATTATTTTTTTTTTAATATTTTTTTTTTAATTATTTTTTTTATTTTTGATTGATTTTTTATTTTTTTTTTTTTTTTTTTTTATTTTTTGAATAATTTTTTGAATATTTTTTTTTGATGAATTTTTTTTTTTAAATATCTTCTTTTTTTTTTTTTTGAATATTTTTCTTTTGAATATTTATTTTTAATTTTTGGATTTTTTTTGGATTTTTTTTTTTTTTGCTCTATGTTCGACCAGTCGGACCAGTAACAGAGGTGTTCTTGATTTAGTTAAACATGCTATATGTTGCCTCGTTAATACGGTTGGGCCTTCATTTTTCATCTGATCTTTACCAAACTTTACCAGATTCTTTAGTTATGGCCCTTGATTTAGTTAAAAAGCTGTTTTTTGCCCGAAACTTTCAAAAAAATGTAAAAGGCAGTCACTCACTTCATTGATGTTATAAGAGCCATGTTAGCCAGTAGAGCGTCCACAGGCCCTCTTGGGCCTCTTGTTAATTTTTGTTTTTTTGAAAAAGTCGAAAGTCGGTTTTGATTAACTGACATAATATATTTATATAATAATATTTATAATAAAAATATAAATAATAAACAATTATTATTATATTCTACAGACTGATGCAAATAATTATTTATTAAATATAACTTTACTGTTGTAAAGATTTGTTATATCCACCATGACCATGTATCAATGAAACCTTAATTATCTGATAATATTATCAAAGAAATCTAGACTTGAATTTATCCGAAAGTAGGACTGCAAAAAGAAAGATTGATGATAGAAGAAAGAATGATGGATAGCAGAATGAACAGAAATATATTTTATGTATATGTATCTTTATTCATTCAAGTGTCTATCTTTTTTCTTATCAATGTGTAAGGAGGTTTGTGATTAATATGTTTTGTATGGTACCGTTTTGCTAATAGAACTACGTCAAAAAACAAAAACAATTATTTTTTTTAGAAAACCTAAATTATGTTCCAACCGTACTACTATGACACCGCACTTTTACGGCCGAAAAACATCCACGAAATTCAATCGAATATCATCAATTATGAACTTTTTTTAGGCATTAATGTGTTTTGAATGCCAAAAAGTATGTCCGCACTATTTTCTTTACAAAGTTATGTGTTACAGGTGGCAAAGATCGGGACAATTAATTAGCAATTAATAAATGTAAGACGTTATTTTTTTTCATTCGTGTACTCTGATAATCGTCCCCGTAGTTAGGGCCGATCAGTTTTATTACTCAACCGATCTCAAGACACACAGGACAGGTGTCACGTGGTATTAATAATGTGATTTTTATTCCCAATTTCATTGGCTATATATATATTGCTAAAGTTACATGGTAATTTTATTTGTTGATTGGAAAGGGTCAAAGGTCGCAAGTCTACGGAGCATGTCCCCTTAAAAGACAAACAATGACTATGGGCTAATAAAATCCCACTTAGAGGGGATTATAAAACTGCAGGGACTTAATTGATGATAATTTAAGCAAGGGTCAATTATCTTCGTGTGAATCAGTGTATTTCTCGATCATTTTTAGCACCTGCCCGACTCAATTTTCGGGAAAAATGAAATCGCGATCTGGACTCTCTTTTTTTGTAGAAAATTCCACTTGTCCACTAGCCCGGGACTAAAATTTTTCAAAGAGGCACTTGCCCGCCGGCAAAAGCCACTTGTCCCGGGCGTCGGGCTATCGGATTTGTACAGATGGGTGAAGCCCTCTGAAGCCTGAGGAGGGCTGCGGTTGAATTTCATGCATTTTAGCTTAGAGTTATATTCGTAAACTGTTTATATGATCATGCATTTAATTAAACTCATTTAAGTCACACAATATACGGAGGCGATACTGAAATCCTGGTTAAACTATACTAAATGTTAACGGTTTTTTTCTGTACAAAAATATATCAGCTTTTATTACAAAAATCACATACAAGTACATTTTCAGAATGCGTTGGTACATAAAATGTATGCGCGTGAGCGTGATTTAAAACACAAATGCGTGTGTCTCACGCCAAATGCGTGGGACGTGACAGGTATGCTAGTGTACATATACAATATGTATGAACGACGGTGTTATCAATACGTACAATGTATCCATATTATATATGATATCAACTATTATGTCGATGTAATTCCAGAGTGAGACGTGACAGGTATGCTAGTGTACATATACATTATGTATGAATGACGGTGCGTATAATGAATCCATATTATATATGATATCAACTATTATGTCGATATAATTCCAGGTATGCTAATGTACATATACAATATCTATGAATGACGGTGTTATAAATACGTACAATATATCCATATTATATATGATATCAACTATTATGTCGATATAATTCCACAGTGAGACGTGACAGGTATGCTAGTGTGCATATACACTATGTATGAATGACGGTGCGTATAATGTATCCATATTATATATGATATCAATGATATGTCGATACAATTCCAGAGAGGGACGTGATAGGTATGCTAATGTACATATACAATATGTATGAATGGCGGTGTTACGTACAATGTATACATCTTATTCATGATATCAACGATTATGTCGATAATATTTCCAGAGAGGGACGTGACAGGTATGCTAGTATACATATACAAAATATGTATGAATGACGGTGTTATGTACAATGTATCCATATTATATATGATATCAACGATTATGTCGATATAATTTCAGAGAGGAACGTGACAGGTATGATAATGTACATATACAATATGTATGAATGACGGTGTTATCAATACGTACAATGTATCAATATTATATATGATATCAACTATTATGTCGATGTAATTCAAGAGTGAGACATGACAGGTATGCTAGTGTACATATACATTATGTATGAATGACGGTGCGTACAATGTATCCATATTGTATATGATATCAACTATTATGTCGATATAATTCCAGAGTGAGACGTGACAGGTATGCTAGTGTACATATACATTATGTATGAATGACGGTGCGTACAATGTATCCATATTATATATGATATCAACTATTATGTCGATATAATTCCAGAGTGAGACGTGACAAGTATGCTAATGTACATATAAAATATGTATGAATGACAGTGTTATCAATACGTACAATGTATCCATATTATATATGATATAAACTATTATGTCGATATAATGCCAGAGAGGGACGTGACAGGTATGCTAGTGTGCATATACACTATGTATGAATGACGGTTCGTACAATGTATCCATATTATATATGATATCAA
Organism: Cyrtodaria siliqua; assembly: GCA_037043455.1. Lineage (NCBI taxonomy): Eukaryota > Metazoa > Mollusca > Bivalvia > Adapedonta > Hiatellidae > Cyrtodaria > Cyrtodaria siliqua. The sequence continues at coordinate 77,527 of JAWPHD010011606.1, forward strand.
CGATTATGTCGATATAATTCCAGAGAGGGACGTGACAGGTATGCTAATGTACATATACAATATGTATGAATGGCGGTGTTACGTACAATGTATCCATATTATATATGATATCAACAATTATGTCGATATAATTCCAGAGAGGAACGTGACAGGTATGATAATGTACATATACAATATGTATGAATGACGGTGTTATCAATACGTACAATGTATCCATATTATATATGATATCAACTATTATGTCGATGTAATTCCAGAGTGAGACGTGACAGGTTTGCTAGTGTACATATACATTATGTATGAATGACGGTGCGTACTATGTATCCATATTATATATAATATCAACTATTATATAATTCCAGAGTGAGACGTGACAGGTATGCTAGTGTACATATAATTGATGTATGAATGACGGTGCGTACAATGTATCCATATTATATATGATATCAACTATTATGTCGATATAATTCCAGAGTGAGACGTGACATGTATGCCTAATGTACATATAAAATATGTATGAATGACAGTGTTATCAATACGTACAATGTATCCATTTTTATATATGATATCAACTATTATGTCGATATAATGCCCAGAGAGGGACGTGACAGGTATGCTAGTGTGCATATACACTATTGTATGAATGACTGTGCGTACATATGGATACAGTATTATTATGATATCAACGATTATGTCGATATAATTCCAGAGAGGCACGTGACAGGTATGCTAGATGTACATTACAATATGTATGAATGGCAGGTGTACGTACAATGTATCCATATTATATATGATATCAAACGATTATTTCGATAATAATTCCAGAGAGGGACGTACAGGTATGCTAATGTACATATACAATATGTATGAATGACGGTGCGTACAATGTATCCATATTATTTAATGATATCAACTATTATGTCGATGTAATTCCAGAGTGAGACGTGACAGGTATGCTAGTGTACATATACATTATGTATGAATGATCTGTGCGTACAATGTATCAATATTATATATGATATAAACTATTATGTCGATATAATTCCAGAGAGGGACGTGACAGGTATCCTAGTGTACATATAAATTATGTATGAATGACGGTGCGACAATGTATCCATATTATATATGATATCAAACGATTATGTCGATAATATTTCCAGAGAGGAGACGTACCAGGTATGCTAATGTACATATACAATATGTATGAATGACGGTGCGTACAATGTATCCATATTATTTATGATATCAACTATTGTGTCGATGTAATTCCAGAGTGAGACGTGACAGGTATGCTAATGTACATATAAAATATGTATGAATGACAGTGTTATCAATACGTACAATGTATCCATATTATATATGATATCAACTATTATGTCGATATAATGCCAGAGAGGGACGTGACAGGTATGCTAGTGTGCATATACACTATGTATGAATGACGGTGCGTACAATGTATCCATATTATATATGATATCAACGATTATGTCGATATAATTCCAGAGAGGGACGTGACAGGTATGCTAATGTACATATACAATATGTATGAATGGCGGTGTACGTACAATGTATCCATATTATATATGATATCAACGATTATGTCAATAATAATTCCAGAGAGGGACGTACCAGGTATGCTAATGTACATATACAATATGTATGAATGACGGTGCGTACAATGTATCCATATTATTTATGATATCAACTATTATGTCGATGTAATTCCAGAGTGAAACGTGACAGGTATGCTAAGTACATATACATTATGTATGAATGACTGTGCGTACAATGTATCCATATTATATATGATATAAACTATTATGTCGATACAATTCCAGAGAGGGGACGTGACAGGTATCCTAGTGTACATATACATTATGTATGAATGACGGTGCGTACAATGTATCCATATTTTATATGATATCAACTATTATGTCGATATAATTCCAGAGAGGGACGCGACAGGTATGCTAGTGTACATATACAATATGTATGAGTCTGTTACTTTTCTCTCTTGTTTGTGTTTGATGCTTCCAAGTGATCCATTTTCGGTATTTATTGACATTCACACTAGCGTTCGTTTAGTGCTGTGTGGCTGCTGTAAAACCTCGCCCTGATTAAAAATCAGTAGTATTATTAGTTACTGGTCCGTTATGATCATCAAAACCATTCTTTGTGGCTTTAAAGTAGAAAACCGCTTAAGCCGTGGTATGAGGCGTGAGAAGTTGTACCTTATATTACCTCTCAGAACAGACTCGACAATATCGAGTCTGCTCATTTTCTCTCTTGTCTGAGTTTGTTGCTTCCAAGGGATCCCCTTTTTCAGCATTTATTGAAAGCGCGGGTTTGTAAGAAATGATCCGGTTAACGTATGTTTCAAATGTTTTAGAAACATCATTTGATCTCCAACCCCTTGTTTAAGCCATACATCATGGAAGCTTATACTACATGCAACATTTAAAAACCTCGCTGTAGTTTCAGAGAAGACTATTTGTTTACATATTTTCCACATCACACTAGGTAGAACTGTGACCCGCACCACCACAACTACCCCGGGGAAAAGACCACCATTTGAACAAAATTTGGTAGAGGGTCATAAGCTAATGCTACATGAAACACATAATGCCTCTAGCTCTTTTAGTTTCAGAGAAGACGTTTTTTGAAAGACCTTCCTATATAACAATATGCAAAACGTTGACCCCGAGCCGAGCAAAATATGTCCCCATGGTAACCATTTGAATACACTTGGTAGAAGACCTTAAGCATATGATACATGCAAAATATTAGATCTTTAGCTCTTGTAGTTTCAGATAAGAATAGGTTTTGTTGTTGTTGTTGTTGTGTTTTAAAAACAAAAAGTTTTCCGATAGAACTCTATATACAAACAAGAGGCACAAGAGGGCCTTATCGCTCTACTGGCTATATGGAGTCTGTGATGGGAACACGCCAACAATATGGTAACTAGGCTTGGTACTGATCATTCCTGCCAAATTTCACTGATATCAGCCAGGGGTTCAGGAAAACTAGTCCGGATAATGTTTGTGTATATGGGTCTTATTAACTCCTTAGGGGGCCAACAATCATTCAACCGGAACACAGCGATGATATGCGCGCAACTAGGCATTGTACTGATCATCCCTGTCAATGTTTCGTTGAAATCCGGCATGGGGTTCAGCATAACTAGTCTGTGCATAGAAGTGTATTAAAACCGTTAAAGGTCATAGCTCCCCAAAAAAAGCATTCAACCGAAGCACGACACTGATAGCCCGCGACCATAATTTCGTTTGAAAGCCGGACCAGTGAATGTGGAGAACCAGTCCAGACAAAGTTTCTGTATTAAAGAGCCACTACTCCAAAAAAAGCATTCAATTGGAACTTGACAATAATATGCGAAACTATGCTTGGTACTGATCATTCCTGCCAAGTTTTCACTAAAATCCAGCCAGGAGTTCAGGAGAACTAGGCTGTACAAAGTTAGTGTATTAAAACATATTAAAGGGCAATAAATCTGCCAAAAATCATTCAAAACCGGACACGGCGATGATATGCACAACTAGGCATGGAACTGATCATCCTGCAATGTTTCATTGAAATCCTGCCAGGATCCGGACACAAATGTGTGTATTTAAACGCTTTAAAGGGCCATAACTCCGGCAAAAAAATCTTTCAATCGAAATACGGCGGATGACATGCATAATTAGGCTTGGTACTGATTATCCCAGCAAAGTTCGTTGAAATCTGGCCAGGGGTTCAGGAGAACTAGTCCAGGACAATATTTTGTGTGTATTGAAACCTTTAAACGTGCTGATAACTTCGCCAAAAATATTCAACCGCAGCACAGTGATGATATGCCCTTCTAGGCCTGGTACTGATCATCCCTGCAACGTTTTGATGAATCCGTCAAGGAGTTCAGGAAAAATAGACCGGACAAAGTTTGTGAATTAAAACCTTTGAAGGGCCGTAACTCGGGAAAAAAAAATCATTTAACCGGAACACTGTGACGATTATGTATAACTAGATTTAGTACTGATCAAGCCTGCAAAGTTTCAATAAAATCCGGCCAAATGAAGGCCCTATGGTCTTAATGAGGCAAAATACAGCATTTTAACTAAATCAAGGGCCGTAACTCTCCGGTGTTACTAAATCTGATTTGGCTGGGTTTCAGACCTAGTTCCAAGATTTCATTGGGTATCACAATCTGGTAAAGTTTGTAATAGATCCGAAGAAAAACATGAAGGCCCTATCGTGTTAAATTTATAGCATATTTCAAAATATCAAGGGCCACAACTCCGGTGTAAATGTTCCAATTGAAATGGGTTTTTTAAGGCGCACCAACACATGAAAGGTTATATGACGCCTAACAGGAATGAACATGCCAGGCTCATCCTTCATTTACATCGAGATAAAATATGGAGAATGGGCCTAGAACCTTCTCACCTCAGAACTGCATAGTTGCTGAAAATTCTATTGTAGACATCTCCATTTTATCGCTGGAGCCCGTTGTTTTTCTGACCACTGCTCTAGTGATTTGAGCGAGATGGTTGGTTGGAGGGGAGAGTAGTTCTACCCCTCTGTCTAATCAAATAACAAGTAGAGAATAAAAACTCAGACTTCTCGTTTATCATTTAAAAACCTAGAATTTGACCTGAAATATATATCTGTCTTACTGATTAGTTACGCATGTAATTATACGTTTGTATTACTGTACGTTTTAAACTTCCTAGACGAATAATGAATGATAGTCCATGTAACGTATGTTAAAATATGTATTTTCATAGTAGAATGTGACAAGTTTGTAATTGTTTGTAGTATTCAAATAATTCAGACGATATTTCGTCAATAAACGGACAAACGTAGCCTATACAGTTAACACTTTTCAAATACAGACGTCAAATAAAAACTAAATATTCTCTGCGCTAAGACACTAGCTAAACCCATTTATTTTATAGCATTGACAATATGG
>JAWPHD010011607.1:0-82479 GCA_037043455.1 Cyrtodaria siliqua
GTGCGTGAATGGGAACACTGATAATTATATATACAGAGCATATACATGTATATGACGATTTGGGAATATCAGATTTAGTTTTATTATAAAAAAAGAAACAGAAATCATGAATGAGGGACATGAATGTATGAACATAATTGAGTTTTTTTCATTTGGAGATGAAAATAAATTTGATATAAAATTATATGAAAATTATAAAATTTGATATTTAATTACCACAAACCAGGAAATCTTCTTTTTATTATAAAAAATACTATTAACATGAAAATTAACTCTTAATAAGGTTTTATGTCTCACCGCAATGAAAGGAAAAAAATAAATATATATATTTTTTTATTTTTTTTCTCCTCAAAATAAAAAAATAAAGAGGATCGTTTCGATCCTCTTTATTTCACTGGTATATGTAGTTTATACAATTTCACAAAATAATATCATTTTTTGAATGCATGGAAATTATAATCTTAATTTTTTTATCAATTTTGGTAATAATATGTAAGTAATACTTATAAATTCATTTTGAATTAATTCATATCCTGATGCAGTTGGTATTGGTATTGGTATCACAAATACTAATATAAGCCTAATAAAATCTTAATAATATATTCAGCTAAAAAGTTAAAAAAAATAAAATATTCATATAAGACCTAAGATGTAACAAAAATTAATGTAAAAATAATGCTAAAATATGTTAATGAGAAAAAACCCACACCAGTGATATTAATTACCAGCACCTAGCTATACTGTTACGATACTTTTTTCGCCCTTCTGTCTTTAACCCTCCATTATTCACCTGCCATTTTTGTTGGCGATGAAATGTTTTCTGACATTAACACCTTCTTTAATGCACTTTCCATTGTGCCTAGATTCTTGTTACATTATGTTGCGGCCGATGACAGGTCTTTTAGATGGTGAAGAGATTTTCTCTGCGCGAGTGAAGGTGGACTGGTATTGCAATTATACTCTCTGATCGTACATGGAGCAGAGCAGATTCGCCACAAACAATGTGTATTTCTCTCTCTCAGATCTGACATGGGGAAAATAAACGAAGCCAGGGGGTTTCTTGATGACAGAGATTTGAGAAGTTGCCATGTCTTGCTACTGACTGTAGTAGAGTCAGCATGCTATCCATTGTTCATCTCAGATGGAAAGGTTTTCATCCTTTAAGCTGACTACCGTATTTACTGTAAGTTTTGGGACACCATACAATTAGAGCAACCTTGGTTTTGACAAAAATAATAATTTTATCTTCCATAAAATTTGAGACACATCAAACATTTCATCAAAATACATGATTTTTAGGTAGTAAGAACTACCAGAAAACTCTAAAATTTGAAGAATACTATAGATTGAGACAGTAATTATTTTAACAGTTTATTCGTCCCAAAACATGGCAAGTACGGTATGCTTGTAATGAAAATATATGGATCTTGGAAAATACAAGCATCGGCTTATGCCAGTAATGTCATTAAATAAAGTCTTTACTACTATTACTATTATTATGCGATGGCGAGTTGTCCGTCGTCCGTCTGTCGTCCGTCCGTTAACTTTTGTCTTGTTTACGCGATAGGGACTTCATTATTAATCGGATCTTTACAAAACTTTGACAGTGTCTTTATATCAATGAAAGCTCAGATGAGATCGAAAACCAGATCGGATTAGTAACACCAGAGTTATGGCCCTTGTTTTGCTGAAAAATGCCATATTAAGCCTTGTTTACACTCTAGCACCTTCATTTTGTATTTGATCTTTACGAAGCTTTGCTAGTATATTTATATCAATGGAAGCTCAGATGAGTTCGAAAACCAGCCAGATCGGGTTAGTAACACCAGCGTTGTGGCCCTTAATTGTTTTGCTGAAAATGTCATATTAAACCTTGTTTACAATCTAGTAGTTTCATTTTGTATTTGATCTTTACGAAACTTTGCCAGTGTGTGTATATCAATGAAAGCTCGGATTAGTTCGAAAACCAGATCGGATTAGTAACACCAGAGTTATGGCCCTTGTTTTGCTGAAAAATGCCATATTAAGCCTTGTTTACACTCTAGCACCTTCATTTTGTATTTGATCTTTACGAAGCTTTGCCAGTATATTTATATCAATGGAAGCTCAGATGAGTTCGAAAACCAGCCAGATCGGGTTAGTAACACCAGCGTTGTGGCCCTTAATTGTTTTGCTGAAAATGTCATATTAAACCTTGTTTACAATCTAGTAGTTTCATTTTGTATTTGATCTTTACGAAACTTTGCCAGTGTGTGTATATCAATGAAAGCTCGGATGAGTTCGAAAACCAGATCGGATTAGTAAAACCAGAGTTACGTCCCCTGTTTTGCTGAAAATGCCATATTAAACCTTGTTTACAATCTAGAAGTTTCATTTTGTATTTCTTTGCCAGTGTGTTTATATCAATGAAAGCTCGAATGATGTCAACTCTCTAGCACATTAATTTTTCATCCGATCTTTACCAGGCTTTACCAGATTGTTAATATCAATGAAAGATTGGACAAATTCAAAAACGAGCCAGCCAGATCAGACCAGTAACACGAGAGTTATTGCCCTTGATTTTCTGAAATATGCTATAATTTGGCCTCGTTTTTCATCCGATCTTTTTTCAAACTTTACCAGATTGTTATTTCAATGAAAGCTTGGACGAGTTCGAAAACCAGCCGGATTGAACGAGTAACACCAGAGTTATGGCCCTTGATTTTCTTTAAATATGCAAAGTGCTATATTGGGAATGAGGTACCGTATTGCGATGAAACTTGCAGGTTAGGTAGCGTATGTGGAAAGGAAGGTTAGGATTGCATTTGGGGCCACTGGGGTCAAGGTCGCTGTTACTAAAAATAGAAAAATAGTTTCCACACAGCAACATTTGTTTGGAGGGAGGTATTGTGACGAAATTTGCTGGGTAGTTAGCCTCTGTGGAAAGGAAGTTTGAAATTGGGGCCACTGGGGTCAAGGTCAAGGTCACTGTTACTGAAAAACGAAAATGATTTCCTCTAAGTAACTTTTATTAGGAGTGATGTATTGCGACGAAACTTGCTGGGTAGGTAGCTAGCTTATATGGAAAGGAAGGTTGGTATTGCATTTGGGTCTACTGGGTTCAAGTTAAGGTAGCTGCTACTAAAAATAGAATAAGGGTTTCGGCTCAATAACTTTTGTTAGGAGTGAAGTACTGCGGTGAAACTTGCTGGGTTTGTAGTGTTAATGGAAAGAAAGGTTGGGATTGCATTTGGGGCCACTGAGTTCAAGGTCAAGGTCACTGTTATTAAAAATAGAAAAAATGGTTTCTGCTCAGTAACTTTTGTTATGATTAAGGTATCGCAATTTTTGTTGAACCCATTTATGGATCTCGACTTAGTGATCAAAATGTTGTCCAGGTGTATATGTGTCAGTTCGTCCGTCCGTTCGTTAGTCTGATTTCATTTCTTAATATCTTCATCGTTAAATGCAGGATTTTCACCAAACTCCACCAAAATGTTCATTATATGGATCCGTAACATCACATGCACAATATCGGGTTGCTGTGGCCTACTTTTGACAAAGTTTAGGTCATGTCTGGTCTCCGCTACGACATGCGTATCTTTTTTCCAGGATTTTCACCAAACTTCACCAGAATGTTCCTTAGATGTAATATAATGTCATCCGCAAAATTTCAGGTCACTGTGACAAAATATAGGTCACGTCCATTCTCTGCTGCGACATACATATCTTTCTTTTTTTCTCGCAGAATTTACCAAACCTCACCAGAATGTTCCTTATATGCACCTAACATCATGTGCAAAATTTCGGGTCACATCCAGTCTCTGCTACAACATGATTGAATAATTTGATCCTGATCACAGTGACCCCAAATGCAATTCCAAGCTTCCTTTCTATTTAAGCTACCTACCCTGCAGGTTTCATCACAATATGTCATTCTTAACAAAAGTTCTTGAGCGGAAACCATTTAAATGCATCACAGTTAAATGACATTAATTTAAGATATTTTGGGATTGACATTGGCGTTGGTGAAATAAAAAATCTGGATCTTTATAATAGGGCTTCTAGTTTAAAAGAAGTACTGATGGCAATTTTAGGATGAAACCTTAGATATAAGAGCCATTTTAGCCAGTAGAGCATCCACAGGCCCTCTTGGGCCTGAGTCTTGTTATAATTATTATTATTATGCAATTCTATGTTTATTTCCTTTTTGAAGCGTTTATATAGGTCCAATACACATTTTTTCAAATTAAGTCTATGCGGTAATTGTTTTGGGTGTTGCCTCTAAAAAAATCATATCCCATGTTTTGTTTATATAATAATATAAAATAATTTGCCAATTTGTAATAACAGTAAGTTTGCGCCTATGATAAGAAATTTATTTTTTGGGTTCTTTCTTATTTAAAATTAATATATCATGTGTTTTTTTCCCAGACTGATAGAATTTTGAGCTCCCACAAGATTAACTCCAGAGACATTTGAGAGAGAAAAAATGTCAACATTAATTGGAACTTAATTAATGCAAATTGTTCTAAAGACAGAATGACAATGATTTATGGCAATACTGTCCCGATAATCATTGAAAAAAAATGAATGAATTTTAGACAAAAGAATAACTGATAATTTCCTCTCCGAGATAATGATGGCTGACCCAGGAGATAATGACGGCCGACCCAGGCAGCTGTGATACTGTACTACTCACAGATAATGATGGCTGACCCAGGCAGCTGTGATACTGTACTACTCACAGATAATGATGGCTGACCCAGGCAGCTGTGATACTGTACTACTCACAGATAATGATGGCTGACCCAGGCAGCTGTGATACTGTACTTATACTCACAGATTATGATGGCTGACCCAGGCAGCTGTGATACTGTACTACTCACAGATAATGATGGCTGACCCAGGCAGCTGTGATACTGTACTACTCACAGATAATGATGGCTGACCCAGGCAGCTGTGATACTGTACTTATACTCACAGATAATGATGGCTGACCCAGGCAGCTGTGATACTGTACTACTCACAGATGATTTCAATTTGACATGTAATGGTGTCTGGTTTTACCAACAGCATAAAACTCAACAGTTAATTATACCCATTTTCACAAAGTGAAGTGGGGACTATAATTATATAGGAATCATGTTGTCCATAACGTCCAGTCACGTAACACATTTTTATCACTTCCATGCATTCTTCAAACAGTTTTGAATGGGTTGTTCCCAAACTTCATATACTCTGTCACATAACAACTGATGACCTTATGTCCTTCTGCATCAGCCATTGTTGATTGCCAAATTTATTACAGAATTATGGCCCTTTGTTTGACTTAGAATTTAAGTGGAGGTATTCACATAACAACTGATGATCTTGTGTCCCTCTACATCACCCATTGTTGTTTGCCTAATTTATTACAGAATTATGGCCCTTTGTTTGACTTAGAATTTAAGTGGAGGTAATCATCCTCTTCAGTGATAATTTAGGTTTGTTTTACGATTACTTAATATGAAATTCATTATTTTATTGTCAAAAATTGGTTAGAAAACAATTTTCTTGTATATCTTTGCATGTCACCCTACAAAATACAGTTTTGCGCGGGAATTTGGGGTGTAAGGTGAAAATATTTGGTGCTTTAAGCAAACTATATAATGAGGAAGTCTAATTCTGTGGAGAAAGTGTTGATTCTTATGGATGTGGGCGGTATACAGTACTTGTTCTAACCAGGAAAAATGGGGTGGTCTGTCTCTACCTCAAAAAAATTGATCATTTGTATTAAAAAAAATTAATGATGGTTTACGTCTTTTTAGCACGTATAAGGCCATATATGACATCATTTTTGGCCTAATATGTGCTAAAAAGACGTAAACCATCATTAAAAAAAAAAAAAAATTATAAACATACAGTACTTTTGTTGATGTAAAGCAAAAATGTATTCCTCTGTATTTATAAGGTAACAATATAATTTTATATGCAGAATTATTGGGCAAATAGTTTGAGTTAAAATCAAACAGAGCTATTATCCTGTCAGAAATAAAAAAAAATTATGAGTTTTTAATGCAGTCACATGTTGGAGTAAGATCAGATATCACTGAATCTGCAATTGCTTAATTGATGTTTCATTCTAATTTCAGATTATTTTTAATTAAAATCTGCTTTGGGTGGTGTTTAAATACTATCAAATTTGTTAATAACCTTTAATTATAGGTGTCAAATTCATCTTATACTGTGACTGTCTCCCATGTTCTTGCCTGATTAATTTATATACAAAAAAACATGAATTTTAAGAAAATTGATTTAAACAAATTATACTTTCATACCAAAAATGCCAAAGCCTGTATGATATATTAATTATATGTTTCCGAATAAACCAAGTCATTAACTAGTATTATACATAATTTCATAAACTGCTCATAATCATGCAATTTAAGTGTTGAGATCACCTGATAATATCAGAATGAGAAATAATTAATTTGTAAGGACGGCTTATTAGAAGGGCTTTAAGAAGGAAATATATCTTGGCTTTGGAGTTTATTGCAACAAGGGGGCCTCCGTGGCCAAGTGGTTAGAGTCTCTGACCTCTGATTTGAAATCACTTGCCCCTCACCGCTGTGGGTTCAGTCCCTCATGGAGCTAGGAATCTTTATGTGAGGAAGCTATCCAGCTGGCTTGTGGGACGTCGGTGGTTCTTAGCCCAGGTGCCCGCCAGTGCACGAAAAATTGCCTGGAGTAGCATCTGGGGTCTTCTTCCACCAATGGAAGCTGGAAAGTCACCATATGACGATAGCGGTTGGTGTGACTATAAAATCCAATTCAATTCAGCTATTGCAACAATATAATTATTTCTCATTTCCCTAGTCATGTTACTGGTTGGGACAAAAACCAGATTGCCGTGTGTCCCTTTAAAGGGACACACGCCTTAAAGGGACACACGACAATCTTGAAGAATTTGAAATGGGTGTCTCGATTTACATATCCAGTATCATTTTTACTTTTACCCTGGTTACATTTAAATAAATCAAATTTAAAGTATTCACTATTTCGTCGAATTATACTATACGTTTTAATATATTATTGGTACATATATAATATCAAAAATTAATAATATGCTAAAACAAATGGCTTAATACAATTCTTATAATTAACATTATGTCATTAATGCACAAAGGCAATTTATGTAGAAAAACTAACGGGACGCCGCTAGTATTTAAAAAATCAAGATTGCCATGTGTCCCTTTAATACCTCTGGGATATGCAAATGATTATGCAATGGGGATAGCCCACATTAATAACAATGCCATTCTGTTTACATTGCTAATTAATTTGTGTCTCTAATTGTCAACAGCTTAGTTATTAATAGGTGCTGTCAACCCCGTTTTTGTGTCACCTTTTTAGTGTTGACTCACTTACATATAAAACTTAGCTGGGATATCTCCAAAAATTAAATACAGTTTAAAGTGTATAAATTGGCCACTTTTCTGAAGTAATTTATGCATGCATGCATGCAGGCACATGCACACATGTCCATTAGAGGTGTTATGGGTAACCTTGAAAAATAAACAATGTGTCTGCATTTGAAAACAAGGTCTAAATGTCAGCTGGCAAGGGGTTCCCACCACAGTCATACTCGTCCATTCACCCTACCTAACTAATCTATTCATAATTGCTTCTCATTCCAATTTTGTCTTTTTCCATTCACATTTTTGTGTAACGTTATAATTGGGTTCCTAGCTCCATGCCCGGGATAGAAAAGCTGCTACGTCTAAAACATTCTTGCCTCTTACCGCTGCGGGGTTGAATCCCACTGGGAGCTTGACTTAAATTGTCAAGTGAAACAGTGTTGATTCTTACAGGTAAAGGGAGGTATACAGTACTGGTTCTGTCCAGGAAAAACGGGTTGGTCCACACAAAAAATCGACCATCATATATGGCCTAACATGTGCTAAAAAGGTTGTAAACACCATTCAAAGAAAACAAAACATGGGAGCCAGTAGCTTGATAACTGTATTGTTAGACTTATACGTTTTTTGCATAGCAGCTTGTTGTTTGGTATAGAACAATTAAATCTCAATGAAAAACAGATCCTATAAACTTCTCTTTGCTACTATATAACTGTTATACCCACACTTTCACAAAGTGAAATGGGGGCTGTATAGGTATCACGCTGTTCGTAAAGTCCCGTTGTGTCACTTAACTTATTTTTGTCCCATCCCGTCGTGTTTGTCGCGTGTCGTAACACATTAACATTTTTATTACTAGCATTTCTCTAACTTCATATACTCATAACAACCTTATGTCCCTCTACATCACCCATGGTTGATTGCCTATAATTTATTACAGAATTAAGGCCCTTTGTTTGACTTAGACACGGAAATCACCTTCAGTGATAGTTCTAGTTTATTTCTTGTAAAAGTCTTACCACAGCCTCTGAGAAAGTTGAAGAAGACAGTACAGGCTTATAAAAAGTATAATTGTATACTGAACCAAACAGCTAACGCACAAGTAGACAATACCTTTAATGTATGAACTTATTATATGCCGACTGGTACTGTCGGAGACAGGTGATTTGAATGATTTTTAGCTCTACTGATCAAAGATTAGATTTTCATGAAACTTCACAGGAATGCTGATCTAGCTATCTAAACCTGCCAGTAGAACTTCAAGGTCATTGACCTCTTGTTTTAAATTTACAGTCATTATTGACAAGATATTTGTCTCGTTCAGAATAAATTTCGTTTTGATTTATTGATTGTTATTACATGTATTGAGATATTTAACGGTATCGTCTACAGGTGCATAATTAGCTGTTTGGTTCAGCAGTATATATTATATACATTTATGTATGTGTCTGTTCATTTTATTCAGATCCAGACTTTTAAAAGCTGAATTCTAGAACAGTTGAAAAGTGTTAAAAGGTGTGCCCCTTCGTGGTCATTTAGCTCTTCAGTATGCATTTCTAGATTGTTACTGGGCAAGACACTTAATTTCCCTTAGCCTCGTCCGATTCCCGGATTCCTATGTATCCTTCCACTCTCTCTGGGGCGGCTCTAAATAACCTATTCTGTGTTGATGAGCCGTTAAACAACATTCAGTCTAGATTGTTACAAATTTTGTTTTCAATTAAGGAAATGGCTGTTTCATTGTGATAGACATAGAAATGTCTTCTTTTTTTTTTTAATATGATATGCCATATGTCAACCATGTCTCTTGAAAACCTTTTTTTTTCATCACTTTGAAACTTCTAATAATATAATGTTGTTGATAAGTTCAAATGAACATAGAAAAAGTTCATTTTGTTAAAACTATTACTCAGAAATTAGCATATGTGTTGTATACTCTATTTTAAACCAGTTTAAGTATATAATAAAAATTATTATGAAAAACAATTGGTATGATAATAAAATGGGTGCCATGTTTGAATTATTATCTGTATTAACCCTTAGACCGCTATGAATGTATAATGGCCTGTCCTTTCTTTAAATTTAGACCTAAAATTTCAATTTATGTTACAAAGGGGTGTTTTGGTTAAATGACTGATGAGCAGCCAGACAGTGTAAACCCTGATCAGTCGTCACTCGCAGGCTGATCTGGGTTTACACTGGCTGCAAAGGCTGTTGTAGTCGCCCTTAGCAGGCAAAGGGTTGAATGTATGACCAAATGCACTCTGTTGACAGTGATTTGTTCACAGGTCTCATTACTACAACTTCGTTTCCATGTTCAACGTTTGAAACTTAATATTGCTTCAAAGACGTGCCGCCTGGTTAACGAAACAAATGATTATTGGGGTTACTGGTCAACCCAGGTATAATGACGGGTGTGGGTTTCCCACTTGTCATGTTTTCGGGCTTGTTTACAAATTGGGCTTTTTTGTTGACTTGATGTATTGCCCTTTCCTGTATTTGGAGATCTCTTGTTTTGGCTGTGCTTTTATAATTCGTTAATTCTAGATTTTGTTTAAATGAATAAGAAGAAACGGTTTAACGAAGCAGGAAATTATAATGGGCTCTGGCCTTTGGGGGTTTCAATTACGATAAGTGTACTTCAAGTAGTTTTTGTGACCACGTTGAAGAGGATGATAATACGAATGTACTTAATGCCTTCTTTATGGAAGTGTGTCCACCCCATTCACTTTATTTGCTTTTAATTAAGATATCGCGTTTTTGAAGGATAATTCTGCAGTAGTATTGTTGAGTGCTGTATCCATTTTAATGGATTAAATAGAGAAAAAGAAAAAATAGTACAATATGAATCACGAAAATGAAACTTCATGATGATTGAATGGTGCTTTATGTCATTGTCAGCCCATTTAGGCTATATATGATGGTCAGTTTTTTCCTTACATTTATCGAGCCCCAGTGGGATTTAAACCGTAATTCATGAAATTTTATCGAAGAAAATCCATAAAATGTTATCAAACAGTCTTTTGTATTGCCTCGGTTGCATCAGCTTATTGGACAAGGCATATTGCTCAATGTGTATTCACTCCCTGGAGGAGAAATGCCTGCAAATCTTCCATCTCATCTCCCTCTGAGGTTGATGTTGCCTGTTAACACGATGTTAAAGGGACACACGGCAATCTTAAAGTGTTTAAAATGGGTGTCTCGATTTATATATCCAGTATCTTTTACCCTGGTTTAAAGTAACGTTTAAATAAATCAAATTTTAAGCATTCACTATTTCGTCTTATTATACTATAAATTTTAATA
Source organism: Cyrtodaria siliqua (assembly GCA_037043455.1). Taxonomy (NCBI): domain Eukaryota; kingdom Metazoa; phylum Mollusca; class Bivalvia; order Adapedonta; family Hiatellidae; genus Cyrtodaria; species Cyrtodaria siliqua. The sequence goes on from JAWPHD010011607.1 coordinate 10,686, forward strand.
TATTATTTGTGCAATAATATCAAAAAATAATAATTTGCAAAAACAAATTGCTTAATACTATTTATAATTAATATTAATGATTAAACAAATGCAAGTTATGCAGAAAAACTAGCGGGATGCCGTGAGTTTTTAAAAAATAAAGATTCCCGTGTGTCACTTTAAACTTCATTTCATTTAAAGGTAAAATGCTGAATTGCAGTTCTTGATAACAAATTTAATTGATATTTATAACAGAAATGATTGGTATAATTAAAAGCCTTCTTGTAATCAATAAACCCCAGGTGGATTAGATAATGTGCTTATAGCTGCAACTAAAAGTGTGTGAATACAGCTGCAATGCTGTTAATCATTGTCTCATAAATCTAAAAATGAAATCAGAGAAAAATGTTCAAAACGTCATAAAGATGTTAATTTGTTGTGAAATATCATACTTGTGTCAAAATGTTGCAAGTTGTTGCAAATGTTAACGGTGTATAATTACGTGTATAATTACGGTGATTTTTCTCTCCGTTTTGGGAATGGTAACGGTACCCATTCAGTTGGGAAAAATTGCATTGTTTTACCTTAAATTTGGAATTTTTCAGTATCAAATAAAAGCAATATTATATACTTTACAAACACATTACCATGTGTACATTGTCTTGTAGTGTTTCATTACCCTCGCATAAAAGAATTTATTTTCATTCTATTGTTTAAAGTTTTGCGGTACCACTTATATTTAAGGAAAGAAAACACTGAATTACATTAAAAAATTGTGTCAAATTTACCTGAAAGTTTATAATTGTCTTTCAAGAAACTGAATATTAACTCCCTAATAACTCGTATAATACTTTAAATAAATAATTTAAAGATGAATGGCCACCCTTTTTGTAGTATTATCAATTAACATATTTAACTCTTAAACGTCATATGAAGATTTCTGGATAGTCCCGGAGAGAAACATATATGTAAAACCGGAGAGAAACATATATGTAAAACCGCTTCTAAGTTGTATGTAAAAGTAAGTATTATTTAAATTGCACGACATAGATTACTACTTTTACCACTGTGTGACTGCACGGGAAAATGAGGTAAATCTGAATTGTATAGCTGCACAACTATTGCCAGATAATTGATAAATACATTTACTTGTGGATTAATTTACCTGCTCAAAGTTTTCTACGTCATCAAATAAAATCGTCATCAAATAAAATCTTATTCAAATATATAAAATCTTATTCTCGCTTTTCACAAATATTGCAGTGTGTGAATTGATATCTTTTGATGTGTATTGATTTCGATTTAAATAAACATAAACATGTTCATGAAACAAAACATGGCTGGAAAACTTTAAATAAGAAATTTGCATGTAAATATTGTAAAATAGATTTTTGTCCGTCTGAATGAGAACATCTTGACTCTGGGTTGTAAATCATGGGGGATTTATGGGTAGCCTGGTAATTTAAAACATCCTTTTCATAGTGACTAACAGTGTTATAGAAATAAATAACAACCATAATGTCTGCTTGATTATGCAAACTGCAAAATGTGGAAACACGATGAAAGGACACATTGCAATTTCACAGCATGGTACTGCATCTTCATGCCAAACAGGAACTATCAAAGGCAAACATAAAACAAAATGTAAGGCCGGTATACTATTCGAGGGTTCAGTGTAAAACTATTGTATCTTCGTTTTTAGTCATACATGTATGTAGTTACAATAGTTTTGCGTTGACCCCTCATATTATACACCTGCAGAAATGGCTTTAAAGGGACACATGGCAATCTTGATTTTTTTAAAAACTCACATTAGTTTTTCTACAAAACTTGCATTTGTTCAATCATTAATATTAATTAGAAGAATATATAGTATAAATCAAATTGTTTTTGCATATTACTAACTGTTGGTTACCATTAGTATATTTAAACCCCAGCGTCTCCGTGGCTGAGGGGTTAACAATGTTGCATTGTAAACCTCACCTCTCACCACTGCTGGGTTGATTCCCACTGGACTTGCAGGCTGATTTTTTCCAAAACAACCTTTGTCACATAATACCAGAGTGTGATGTCATAATAGCATGATGTGATGTCATAATAGCATGATGTGATGTCATAATACCAGGGTGTGATGTCATAATAGCATGATGTGATGTCATAATAGCATGATGGGATGTCATAATACCAGGGTGTGATGTCATAATATCAGAAAGTGATGTCATGATAGAAGCAACCAAATGAAAATATGAATGAAGCATTCTGATTGGTTCAGTGATAAAAAGTGGACCGATGAAACCAGTTAATTTAAAGCTCATTACATTCTCAGAACACACTGAGGTTTTACTGGACATTGAGTAATGTGGTTCTTGAAACCCAGAAACACAAAATTCTAATAATAAAAGAATTGTAAAATGATTTAATAGACTGTTATAAATGGAATGGTTTTAATTCAAAGAAAGCTAGTCCATTATATATATGTAGTGGGTTAAGGGTTAATAGAGGTGATATCTTGAGCAGGTCTAAATTCTGTAGATGCGTCACTTCTCATAATTATATCATTAAATCACTACTAAGGTTCATTCGCAACATCTCGTACACTGCCTCGCAACATATTGTACACTGCCTCGCAGCATTACTCAAATGTAAATCGACGGTTTCCATATTGGTTACTTCATCGCACCTTAGATTCCCGCCAAAACAAATTTGCATTCAAAATCAAAGTTATCATCCAAATTTTGCAATGTCATTCAGCCGATTGCTCCATCAATAGTTTATTTACATGAAAGCAGTGATAAAACCATCTGTATTGTAAAAAAAAAAACATTCAGCGCAACTCTACACGTGTGGCTAGCGGCTGTATTGTTTACATAGCAACAGCGCATTTCCGGCTAACAAAATGTCAAGATTTTGAACATACCGAAGCTCGATATACACACGAGGCTGGATCCCGAAGAAAGACGGGATTGGCTGAGCATTCACGATTGCACTGGATATTGGAATTATACGCTATAACCAGGGATCTTCCCCGGTGATGCCACCAGCGGTTTAAATCGTCCTGCAAGTAAATACCAGATTTAAATATTGTGACATCTTATAATCATTTATGGCAATATAATTACCCTGATAGAGTCTGCTTATCAGAATTCTCTCCATTCTCTGAGAAAATTGCATTTTTAAATGTGATTTTGTTACTCAAACTGTGAATAAAGGAACCTGGTTGTGTTTAATTTCATCTGATAGTTAGAGACATTGAGTTACCCAGCATATTGCAGCTTTAGTGTCTTGTAAATGATGGTGTACAATCAGATGTGCACATAATAACCTGGTGCAGGGTGGATCATATGCATACTGACTGACTGACAGTGAGTGAGTGAGTGAGTGAGTGAGTGATGAGTGAGTGAGTGAGTGAGTGAGTGAGTGAGTGAGTGAGTGAGTGAGTGAGTGAGTGAGTGAGTGAGTGAGTGAGTGGGTGAGTGAGTGAGGGAGTGAGGGAGGGAGGGAGGGAGTAAATATATAACATAGTAAGATTAAAAAAAATATGTAAAAATACATTGTTATAACTATTTACAAATAGGGATGATTATGTTAAAAGTATTATGTAGATCAACAAATGCCAGTCAACGGGACCGTGTAAACAAGTAAATATATGCATATTGGATAAGGTTATCCATGTTTTGCATAAATGATGGAAAGCCTGATGCTACATATGGGGGCAGATAAAAGTCATGCTCATCAAAACAGACGTTGATAACGTCAACAGTTCAGGTAGTCATAATGTGTTAATGAATATGCAAGACAGTAGTAGTTGGCGACGTCGATTTACAGAAAAAACGTTGTGTAAGATCTCTGTGTTTTTCTTCATGATGGACATATCACTTTATAAATCTTCAATACTGATTTGGTTACCAGTATTATTTTATAACAGTGGGTCAGTAGAATGGTGTGGAACAATTGAAAGGATCTTCTAAAAAAAGACAAATGACTGGTGAACTGGGGCAACCCCTTTATAAAACTTCAATATTGTCTCATTATGTAATACTGATTTGGTTATTATTTTATAACAATGGGGCAGAAGGGTGGTGTGGGATCTTCTAAACAAAGACAAATGGCTGGTGAACTGGAGCAACCCACAATCAGAGCATTCAAAGTCTTGCCGCATGCATAATTTGTGAGATCTGGTTTTGTAAAATGTTGAAATTTAATTTTTCCTAATGAACACCCATTGTGTTCTGGAATCAGGAAGTCTGTTCTCACGTTGCCAAACATGTTCTTTGTTCATCAAAGCAGTTGTGTCGTAATTCTTGAAGTTGCAAGAATCCTCGATGTGTCTGCCAGATCATGCACTTTATAATATAGCATGTGATCACGCGTTAATTAAACTTTAGCAAAACTTTGACGCCTCAAAAGAAACAAGACTTGTAGTGAGTGTGCAAAATTCGTAAAATTAGCTGATTTTTTTTGGTATATTTTATGCATTTGCTATGCAATTTACAAAATTTAAAGTTCTGTATGAATAAATTATACTTATGAATGTTTTTAAAGTTTTCATCTGTACTATTCTGATTCATAATGCCCTATGCCTTATTGTGTACTGAACATGTATATCGTATTTTCCCCGGGTACGTGCTACGTTTTTGCGAAAGATCGAACATTTGCATTCTGCATTTTTATTTTTATACCCCCAATTTTCACCGTTGTTGTACGAACAAGATGGCGACGATGCTGCGTGTGTGAATCAAACATTTGTTATTGCAACATTTATTAAAGGTTTTATCTTTGCTCAGTCATATAGACAGAACAATTAAACCTTTGAGGATACTTAGAACTGAGTTTTCTCAGGAAGTACTTTTGTTCGATATATTACGGGTACAACCATATACTACGCAACACTGGAATTTTCGCTATATATTGTATATACTGCACACTTAATTCCACATAATATTCCAAGGAAATCCCAAGATGTTTTGTAAAAAAAAAGGTTGCAGTTAATTAGAGAAAGGACAACTGGGAAATTGTAGACGTTTTAATCACACTACACCTTGTAACAAGAAATTCATAAATGTTCAAGTTCCTCTTTGAAAAACAGAGCCAGTTCAGAACTGTTAACGTAAATAGTTTGCAGAAATTTGCATCCTAATTAAGTTTGCTCACATGTTTGAGCCAATTAAACGCGTACTCTGTCAATAATGAAACTTTGAAGGACTACTATTTGCTGTATTATATGTTGTTTTAGTATTTTTGTCCGAAAGGAAAGATCTTACGTAGCTGTGTACCATTCGATTAACAGGAAATTCCCGTGTTGCGTTTCTTTTGCGTTTTAGTATAATGTAGGTTGGTATACAGCCATATACATGTAGTTTATGAATTAACATCATCGGTGTTACTTGATATTCTATGCAGTTGAGATGTGACGAATCGAGCAATTACAGTGTAGCACTAGAAGAACAGCGGTCACAAAACCACATTAATTAATTATGATTTTTTTTGCAAGTAAATAATTAGAAACAAGCTTTCCCTTCCATCAGCACTTAATTGAAATGTTAATTGAAATGTTCATGTCATAATTGTACTTAGAGTGTACAAGGAACCAGTTCATAATTGTCATGAATATCGGAACAATTTTAACAAAATATTGCAAAAAAGGTTTTAAAGGGACACACAATAATCCTGAATGTTTTAAAACTCACAGCATGCCATTAGTTTACCTACATAAGGCCATATAAAATTAATTCCCAGTTTATCATCCCCGCCCGCCCCGAATGTTTTATGACGGAAAATGCGTTAATATTTAGCCCGAACCGGAAATACATTTTGTAAACAAATCGGACGTCGAGCAATAAGAAGTACGGTAAGACATATTGAGAACTTCAACTTTTAAAACTCACATACATGGTAGTTTATATCATTATAAATACAAATGTATGCTATAGCAGTGACAATTGGTAATAAGGAGAGTGTTCAAAACATAATACTTCTGGTTATTAATATTTTTGTGATGTTTGATGTCATCTCAGGAAAATAAAAAATAAAAAATAAAATTGCACCCCCCGCCCAAAATTTGGATGATAAACTGGGAATTAATTTGATATGGCCTAACTGGTATATATATTTGAAAATCATTATATTCATAATTACTGTTTGAATAGTTCCAAGCAAATCTAAGGGCATAGCTGTGGGTAAATCAGTGTGTAGGCACAAGGTCTAGCGGGGTCCGGGGGCATGCTCCCCCATAAAAATTGTTTAGAAGGAAGGCAAATCATGCATTCTGACGGTATTTTAAGCAGCAAACAATATGTTTTTAACCCGCGATTTCAAGTTTTTTAATCTGCAATTTCGCAATAAAAAACATTGGAACAGAACAAAATAGCATATACTAATATGAATACTTGCTTTCTGAAAATCTTCCGAAATTTTGCACAATCATGGTGTGTTTTGTTCCGAAAGACCGCAAGTGAAAACAGTTTGATTTTTATTTTCTGAAAAGATCACGAGTAAAAATTGGTATCAGCTGACCATACCCTTCTACCCCACTCAGTTTTTATTGCATTTTTGGCATTTTTTTTTTTTCTGGGGACAATGTGTAGGCATGAGCCTACAGTGCCTATACGCAGCTACGTACGTACGCCACTGATTAATTGGCTAGTTTGGATGTTACTATAGGCAGCTACGTATGCCACTGATTAATTGGCTAGTTTGGATGTTACTATAGGCAGCTACGTACGCCACTGATTAATTGGCTAGTTTGGATGTTACTATAGGCAGCTACGTACGCCACTGATTAATTGGCTAGTTTGGATGTTACTATAGGCAGCTACGTACGCCACTGATTAATTGGCTAGTTTGGATGTTACTATAGGCTGCTACGTACGCCACTGATTAATTGGCTAGTTTGGATGTTACTATAGGCAGCTACGTACGCCACTGATTAATTGGCTAGTTTGGATGTTACTATAGGCAGCTACGTACGCCACTGATTAATTGGCTAGTTTGGATGTTACTATAGGCAGCTACGTACGCCACTGATTAATTGGCTAGTTTGGATGTTACTATAGGCAGCTACGTACGCCACTGATTAATTGGCTAGTTTGGATGGTACTATAGGCAGCTACGTACGCCACTGAATAATTGGCTAGTTTGGATATTACTATAGGCAGCTACGTATGCCACTGATTAATTGGCTAGTTTGGATGTTACTATAGGCAGCTACATACGCCACTGCTTAATTGGCTTGTTTGGATGTTACTGTAGGCAGCTACGTACGCCACTGATTAATTGGCTAGTTTGGATGGTACTATATATAGGCAGCTACGTACGCCACTGATTAATTGGCTAGTTAGGATGGTACTATAGGCAGCTACGTACGCCACTGATTAATTGGCTAGTTTGGATGTTACTATAGGCAGCTTACGTCACTGATTAACTGGCTAGTTTGGATGGTTCTATAGGCAGCTACGCCACTGATTAATTGGCTAGTTTGGATGTTACTATAGGCAGCTTACGTCACTGATTAACTGGCTAGTTTGGATGGTACTATAGGCAGCTACATACGCCACTGATTAATTGGCTTGTTTGGATGTTACTGTAGGCAGCTACGTACGCCACTGATTAATTGGCTAGTTTGGATGGTACTATATATAGGCAGCTACGTACGCCACTGATTAATTGGCTAGTTAGGATGGTACTATAGGCAGTTACTTACGCCACTGATTAATTGGCTAGTTTGGATGTTACTATAGGCAGCTTACGTCACTGATTAACTGGCTAGTTTGGATGGTACTATAGGCAGCTACTTACGCCACTGATTAATTGGCTAGTTTGGATGTTACTATAGGCAGCTTATGTCACTGATTAACTGGCTAGTTTGGATGGTACTATAGGCAGCTACGCCACTGATTAACTGGCTAGTTTGGATGGTACTATAAGCAGCTTACGTCACTGATTAACTGGCTAGTTTGGATGGTACTATAGGCAGCTTACGTCACTGATTAACTGGCTAGTTTGGATGGTACTATAGGCAGCTTACGTCACTGATTAACTGGCTAGTTTGGATGGTACTATAGGCAGCTACGCCACTGATTAATTGGCTAGTTTGGATGGTACTTATTGTTGATTAGTTATATTGCAACAATAACCTATGGAAGAATAACGAAGAACAAATCGAGGGCTCAGTGCAAAACTATTGTATCTCCTTCTTCATTCATATGTAGTTACAATAGTTTTGCGCTGACCCCTCGAAATGAAGATTTCAAATTCGCTTTTATTTAATTATACTGTATATATGCCAGCCGGTTTGAAGTGGATTAATAAATTAAGGTCCTGATTTTGTTTGAAGTCAAAACAATACTGGATTAATAAATCCAGGTCCTTAAGTCAAAAAGAAAGATTGATTGTTTGGAGAGGATTTAAACAGTACAATAATACAAACAGTAATATATATATATACATGACAATGAATCCGTGGCCGAAAGGTTAACGACTTTGCGGTGTAAACCTCGCCTCTCACCGCTGCGGGTTTGATTCCCCTATGGAGCTCGACTTGTAAGTGAGGAAGTGTCGATTTGTATGGATGGTGGGAGGTGTACAGTACTGGTTCTACCCAGGAAAAGTGGGTGGTCTGCCTCAACCACAAAAAAAATCGACCTTCATATATAACCTTACATGTGTTGAAAATGATTTAAATATACGCAGTAACGCTTAATTACTTGTATATGAATTAAGTAATTTTATGATAATATTTACCGGCGATCCCTTTAATGAGTTGGGAGCAATGAGTGCAGGTTGTGTGTGTGGGCTTCTGTTTTAATAATTAATGTTATCTTTTAACTTGTTACTATGTATTTTAAAGAATATTTGTCTCTTTCAAAATGTCATGCGTGTCAGAGTAACTGAAATACATCGCTTAAGAATGTTTGTTTTGACTAATAGCAAATGTTTTCCGAGGATGGTTTTGAAATGCAGGCATACGAGCCATTCGTCATACTTCTAGTAACAACTTATAATTTAATGAATACAAAATAATGCGCTTATGTAACTCGCGAAGCTGTTTGCAGTATTTCTGTTTCGCGGGGATCTTTTTTCTTCCTTTTTTTAAAAAAATTGCTATTTCAGAAGTTTTCTACCCAGTTTTGTGCATATCTTTTTCCTATTACCAGTTTTAGAAGTTCCCATTCTACCCAGTTATTTTTTATTTTATTTCAAAATCGACAGTCATATTTAAAATAACGTAAAACACCATACAAACCCCGGAAGGGCCGTAACTAATGTTGTTAGAACTTGTGGCCCAACCCGTTTACATATTATATGGCAATAAAATATGTTTAAATCAAATCACCCCCGGAAATTTTTAAAAACAATTATGTAAAATGTATAGAATTATCCATTATATTCCCTTGGAATATACTAGAATAATATTACATGCAACTGTAATATTATTTATTATTTATTTTTTATAACTAATCTTAAAAAGCAGAGACATGCAATAAAACAGATATATCTGCATTAATTATCTATATGTATACCTTAGTTATGACAGTCTGGTGTTGAACCCTCGATCTGAGGCATATTTCAACTTTTTCTCTGCATGCAGATTTTAGATTTTAACTGTTGCCATGCTTTGTTTTATATACAATCTCAAAAATTCTGCACCCAAATGATATCCTGAGGTTTTTGAATTAAGATAAATTACAAGCATGTTCATTGGGCGTAAAATTGTATAAAGTGTTTTTACTCTTTTGAAATAAAACAAGTTGTATTTTTTATACTTGTCAAAGATAATTTGATTTAGATATAACCTTTTCTTCAGGAGCTCACAGTTTCTGGAATTATTTAAGAAGTGTTTTTAAGTGTCTTAATACATTTTTCTCTTATCCAGTGCCAGAATTAAATTGTTTTTATTCTGAAAATCTAATTATTTTAATCTGTTTAGGTGTATCTGATCACAAATGTAAGTCTGCAGTTTCCATGTTAGAGTAAGCTGAGCTAAATTGTTGTTAAAGGCCAGGGTTGAGTATAAAAAATAAAAAAAATGGCGCCAGAGAAACTTATCTGACCATTTTATGCATTATGCTGCTCAGAGAGGTTTAATCACAAATTTCTAAATAATAAAGCATTTCTAAACCATAAAATTTGGCATGTAAATACATTAAACATTACTCTATACAGACATATCAAAATAATTATATAATGTATTTATTTTCCATACTTTCTAGAACAAAACTTTTATTCCTAACTGTCAAATTTTGAATTTGGTGCATCTATTAATAGCTGTACCTGTAAAAATAAGATCAGTGATTGGTCAGAATGCTGAAACCTTTATCTTGAAGCAGACCAAATACTAACTGGCTACAGTGTATACATAATGACGGTAGGTACTACCTAACGCTGAGGTTTAAGGTAATTTCAAGCCACCCCAGAGAGAGGGGTAGGATACATTGAAGTCCAGGGCCCTGTTTTATTACACATCTTACGATAAGTCTTAAATTTTAAAATCGTTCACATTTTTCACCTAAGCATTCATTGTAGATCGACAAACACATGTATAAGAAAATGAAATGAAATCACGTTTATTTGAAAAGTGTAATTTATAGTCAAGCATTTAAGAAATTGATTTACGATCAGAATGGTCGTAAGTTGTTTCATAAAATGGGCCCAGGAACCCAGTTCTACTCTTACTATCGTATAGATTTCTATGTTTCTTTAACCTAGTTTACATCCGCGATCCGACGGGCAAGGCTAATGGTAAGGGAAGGGTAATGCCTAAGGACACTGAAGTATCCCAGTGGATTCAGAGTCTCGTATATAGAGGATATTTGTTGGTTTTGTTGTGAATATAGGATTTATTTTCATCTCGAAGTGAGAAAACTTATATTTTCACGAGTGCTAAAAAGTAAGAAAACAAATATATTTTCACATGAAAATATGTTTTCTCACTTCGAGGTGAAAATCCTATATTCACGTTTAGCACTTGTGAAAATAAAAGTTTTCTCACTTCGAGATGAAAATAAATCCTACATTCACTTCATACAAATATTCCATTTATTATATACCTTTTATCATGCAACACTACTAAACTGATTCAAACAGAAAATACGTTTCGTTCCGACAGTTCCCCTTTAACATATTTGCGGATAAATATAGTAACGCCAGCGCGTGAGGCGATTTACATATATTTAGTGCGCGTAGAATATAGTTCTAAACTTTGACACAAATTATGACTGTTATAAGCAAATGTAGAAAAAACTAGTTCCATTTTTTCCGGCAGAGACAATATAAGTTCTTAAATTTTAATTGTGAAAATATAAACAATGAGAATATAAGGTTTATTCTAACCATACAATCCACTATTTCACAGGGAAGTATATAATAAATATTGCTCTCCACTGGTCCATGGCACGCCGGCCTGCCGATAATTTAATTTATGAAAGCAGGCCTGGAATATTCATTCCTGTTGGTGCCATATAACGTTTTTGAGTTGGTGGGCCATACAACCCCAATTCAACTATACTCAACTAAACTCAGATTATCTGGATGGGTCTGGAGTTTTCATTACCTTTTGCCTGTTACAGCCATTTTGTTCTGGAAAGCTGTAAAACCTCAATTTAATTCATTTGATTTGTGTCTGGTTTGGAAAAACAGTTTACACGATAGGAATATTGCACATTATGTTTCATACCCTATCTTTAGATAATACTCTGTCACTTCTGAGATCTGGACAGATTCTGGCAAATGTTAAACACATGCCTTAAACAATAACCAGAATGTATCTTTCAAACAGTCTGCCTCAGCAGAGTAGATTTATGATTTTTTAAATGATATATTTAAATGATTTATTTTGGATTTTCACCAGAATATTACCTCTTCTGTGTTTTTTTGTTTTTAAAATTATTGTCTAGGGAGCAGATCAAGAAATAGTGTTTTTATTTGTTTTAGCGATGATTGAAGGTGGCAGTTTCTGGCACTTTTGGATAAAAATGCATTCACTTAGCACTGTGAGTGAGTTAAGAATCTGAACAATCTTTTCGAATTATCTTGACTGGAAGCCATTTAAAATAATTTTCAAAAATGTAAAATATATTTATTACATCCTTTATGATAGTGAGTATCTGTGGGTATATTCTGGCTTTGCTCAGAATTTTCTATAGTGGGACAAAGATCTGGATTGAGATTCAGATACAATATGAGATAATACTCACTGGACTCATGTTTGATTAGGGTTAATTGATATAACAATCTTTTTGGTTTAAACACTATTTTATTCACAATTTATACAGTTTGTGTTATATAGACATACAATTATATAATAGTTAACAGTGAATTAGGATCCAGAAGAAAGCAAAAAGCTTGTATATATCTGTCTCCTTTATCATGGCACAACACGTTTACATTATTCATGATAGCATAGTACATAAGTTAAGTGTTTAATATATCATTACAAGAAATATAGAAATGTAAGGTGAAAAAAAGAGAGAGAGAGAATCTTTTTGAATGTACTCACATTAAAAGTGATATTTTGGTACAACTTCATTGGTTCAGATAGAAAGTTTCGTTCAGATAAAAAAAATCTATCTGTTTATTATTAAATTAATATCTGACAATGAGGTACATGTATATATCTGTAACTGACATATTTTGAGAAATCCAAACTCTACAGAATGATATAATATAAATTAACAGCTTATAAACAGCCAGGTCAACCCTCAAAACTGGAGGGTCGAGTTACCAACTCCAATTCATTTTACGCATATTCAGTCTCATATTTTAAGAAACTGTTATTATTATATTATATTAACACCAGGATAGAGTTTTGATGAATGGTTCTGTGGTGTATTTTGCTGTTATTGGCGATTCAGTTCCTTTAAGCTTGCATTTTACAAGTGATTTTGGCTTATAACTTTCAAAGTGTAGGTAACAATGAATCTTTGCACGTATCTTCATTTATTTCTCTTTGAAAAAAGGTTTTACCTGGAACTTAGCATTGACAACGACAGGCGTATATGCCCAGCTAGGCGGTGCTCTTGTTGGTTTTGCCATTAAAAATCTGTGACATAGTGAAACCTTTTTTTGCGTTAATTGCTTATGTAAGGAAAATATCATAACTGGAAAAATAAATGAATTTGTGACAGGTTTTGACATGAATGAAACGCGTATATGCAAAAAACTTCAAAGTGAATATGTGTTTAAAGTCGGGCAGTGTTTCGTGAAATATCCCCAATGTCATACATATAACTGAAACAATTTTCAGTTTCCTTATTTCCTATTTGTTATTAAGGACTGTGATCTGTCCCACTGACCTGAGTATAATGTGTTGAACAACTGAAGCACAGTGACTTCATTTGAAACATCATCCAAAAGTCAGCTGAGAAGTCATATCCTAATTATGCTTTGATACTCTCCGCTATAGGATCTGACAACACTGCCTTGGAGGTCACGTCAGATCGAGCTTTCACCTAATCAATATTCATGATAAGATCAACTAAATTCAACGGCTTAGCTCAATTCATAGCGAAGTTGACTATTGACCCTCGAGTGTAATTTTAGTGTGTTCAACATGAATCGGTACATTTTTTGTACCGCTATTGAATTCCTTCAAACAATCTTGTTGTTTTTTCTGTACATGTTCAATAATGGTTGGTGTGTTATGTTTGTCAACACAATTATTTTGTGTTTTATAAACTAACAGTTACGGACATTGTCTCTTCCAATACCAAGCGTAGACTGCTCCAAAGCGTTTGAAACGCGACATGCGCAATGAAGCAGTCTATACCGAGCAATTTGTAGGCTAAAATCTGATTGGCTAATCGTAAGGTCAATCTGACGTGACCTCCAATGCAGTGTTGTCAGATCCTTAGTAGTGTAGAGTATCGTAGCATGATAAAGGGTCCATATTAATGAGATTGTGAAGCTGAAAAGCATATTTGTTATCTCCCTTGTATACACAAAACAGTCACAGCAGATCTATGTCCCTTCTGTTGTGCGGGCAATGCATGGATTAATTCTAATCTTAGTCCATTTCCTTCTAATTTGAAACAAAACAGTGACATTTTTGTGTAAGCTATAGCTATGCAATAAAGATAAAAGGTGCAGATTACAGGTGCATCATCTGGTTTCATTACCATTGTTTGAGATAAGGCAGAATAAGTTTCAATATTTTGAAGGCTTGGTTCCATAAATCATCCTGTTGTTTTTGTATAAAACAGTGTCTTTTATCTGAAACACACCCCATTTCCTGGTATTATCCAGAAAATTGATGCATATTTTGTTGAAATGGACATAAAAATAAGTAACTGCATCTATTACTGAATAGAGTTATCTAGGTGGTATCTCCATTAACAGGGAGTTTAGTTTTATACAATGGACATTCCTTAAAATTAACAGCATCTGTGACTAATTCGATCCTACTTGATATTGATTACTGTGTGAATATGTGTGCAAATGGTTAAAGGGTCACACAGCAATCTTGATTTGTTAAAAGCTTGAGGACATCCTATAAGATTCTCTTCATAACTTGCATATTTGTAAATCGTTATGTAATCGAGTATGGTCTCATGGAGTTGGTTGATTTAAACATCCAGATGGTGAGTGTTTAAATCAACCAACCAGATGAGACCATACTCTATTTGTTTTGTAGCATATCAATTTCAGCTGTCTGCCATACTCTAACTTCCAATAACTGGTAGTTACCAATAACTGGTAGTTAGAGTACACCATTTATTCTGACAGGTCGTTATTTTCAGTTAAACGATTTACACCTAAGTAAATACAAAGGGAATTTCAGTGACCATGCTACAATAATAACTTGTGTTTCAGTGGACACATACTTATTTATGGATATATATTCCTTGTATATTTCATTTGACACATACCTATGTATAGGGATATATTTCTTGTATATTTCAGTGGACACATACCTATTCCGAGAACTGTCAACCCCATCCCTTCTACACAACAACCCCAACCTGATGAACTTCTCTCATAATCTCGCATTTCCGGACCAAGGTAAGGGCGGTATTATCTAGGACCTATATGCATGGCCCAATACATTCTCCCTCCAAATGCTTTGCGAATGTGTGAGTTGCAATAGATTTTGCCTGCTTTAAATTTTGACCACTCCATTTATGCTACAAAAGGCGTGCTTTGGCAGGGAAATTACTGATGAGCAGCCAGCAGTGTAAAACCTGCGAGTTACAAGTTACTCGCAGGCTGAACTGGTTTATACTGGTCGCGTAGATCATTGTATTCAACCTCTGCATGCAAAGCGTTAAAAGTTAGCAAGTTGGAGGTAATGAAAACAATTTTATATCTTGTAGTGCTTCAGTGGTCGAGGGGTTAACGATGTTGCGTTGTAAACCTTCACGACTCTCACCACTGCGGGTTTAAATCCCTCAACTTGTATTTGAGAGAGTGTCGATTCTTACAGATGGCGGGAGGTATACAGTACTGGTTCTACCCAGGAAAAATGGAGTGGTCTGCCTCTAACACAAAAATCGACTGTCATATATGGTCTAACATGTGCTAAAAATGACGTAAAACACCATTCAAACAAACACAAAATATCTTTTCTCTGTGTGTCAGAGCCATTTGATTATGTGGAATTCTTGTAATTAAAAAATAACATTGTTTTAGAGTATGAGAGTTTATACGAATTAAGAAACAACAAAGTAACTATGGTTCATTGTCATTGAAACCGATAATTTAACTGTGCTGTAAACAGAGGATCTTACATCAGTACTCATTCATTACTGAATTTATTAAACGAGTTGAAAATTATATAATGCGATGCTCGGCACAATATAATGCGAAGCTCTTGCCGAGCATTATATCATTTTTGCTAACGAGTTTAATAAATTCAATAATGAATGAGAACGAATGTTAGATTCTATTTATTACATAACTTATAACGTCAGAAAACGTACATTAACGTGACGTCCATGACAGCATTAACGTTATTTTATACCACTAGTGGAATATCGAAAATATTGAATGGTGTTATTACACTCCCACACCACATGTTATGTGATAAAAGTAATTAAAGCTTACTATAACTTATCCAGTACATTCTTGGCATGCTTAATAATTCTAGTACAATCCTTTTGACCCGTCATTCTCAAAATTAAGGCGGTAAACATGAAAATCAAACACTTTATTTTTGGTACTGTCTCGTAGATAACAAGAAGCTGAACAATCCTGAGGACAACACGACCGGATCACAGACGCATATCTTTTACATCGCAGTGGGATGTGTGTGCGCCTTGATCATACTTGTGGCCTTGGCCGGGGCCGTGTATTACGTCAACTCTCAGAAATCCAGCAACCGAGCATACGCTGAGAGAATCAGGTAAGGCATATTATTGTTAAGACGGATTCTAATGAAATTTTACCAGATGTGTTATGAAAATAATGACAGTTGCTTTAACTTAGTAACATTAAAATAAAAACTTGTCTTAGACCACTTACAGTGAGGCATGTTCTACACCACTTACTGCAAAAGTGAACAGCTCTATTTTAGGGTGGAGATATCTTACGGGTTGAGAATTATACACAGGAAATATATATAGGCGTGAAATTCAGATGATTTACATATGTGATACATATGTATTCCACATATGTATTGCATATGAAAGTAACACGTATGTAATACATACGAAAATATTTTTTACTAATTAATATTAAAACTTAAATAGGTTGTTAAACCATTTTCTACAATATTATGCTCTTTTTTTTATCAATACTTTATGTATTTTATGCATAATAGTTTCATATGAAATACATATGTATACATTTTTTATGTGTCACAGGTGTATTATTTTAACATGAACAATATATGTGGTACATATGTGACACATATGTATCATTTACATATGTGGCACATATGTAAATAACATGATTTATATATGAAAGAAACATGCAAATAATAAGGAAGTAACATAATTATGTGGCACATGTCACAACATTTTTCCTGTGTATAGTACAGTCTCATGCCTGTTACTCTAAATAGAAGTGTTTGCACATGTTGTGTTAAATTAATTTTAGTTGGCATTGGCACTACCACAAGTTTTTAAGCCATTTTAGCCTTCTGCGTATCAAAAAAGAGGACAAATAGAAGACTACAAGGCTCTACAGAATCACGTATTCCTAAAATGTTAAAAATAATAAAAATCAGTCTACCACATATTTTTTAGAAAGAAACGCATGAGTAAAGGGTCAATGAAAAAAGATAATCATACAAAATTAGCTGATATATTGGAACTGTCAATATTCTGAAAGGATAGACATATATAAATGGGATTTGCCCTATGTATTGTTTGTATACTATGCTGATGTTAATGGAATGATACAGGGCTACAGTTACCCTGTCCTTTCAGATAGAAAGCCTTAAAACATCACATAACATACTGATTTTAGTGGTTCAAAGCTTCATTATTGATAGAACGGCGTTTTGCTCAAGCAGGGGTTAGTTAGGCTATAAATGTTAAATCTCTTTACAGTACTGAAATAGTTCAGATTTTCAAAGCCCGACTTCAGCATTTATGAATTTCGTGTAGTATGATTATGTGTTCTGTGATTAAAAAGTCTACTATAGCATATTTTTGTCCTTTCTCTAACTATATATAGCCTTTTCCTTTACAGAACACCAAGGGATTTCTCTGGAATATTACTTAGAATTAAGTTTGTATTATATAAATTACATGTATATAGGCAAATTTGTGACTCTGCATTCTTCATCTTTTCAGTGCTTTAATAAATTTAAAACTGAGGGAAAAAGGTTTAGCAAGTTTTTCTTGCACCCTGAAAATAATACATTTTTGGTTGTAAAATCAAGAAACTACTGCCATAGACACAATATTTTATTAAACACACATCAATAACAGTCGAACATCTTAATGACGTAACGAATAAATGAACATAGGGTCAAGCCCGTAAAGTTCCAAAATGTCAGTATATCTTGTATACAGTATTATTTCATCTAAAAAAACTTGCTACACTTTTTTCCCTCAGTATATGTTGATTGATTGCTAAAACACGACAAACCTTACATTTGTAACTGGTATAATTCACCGTCTGATATTGTTACAAATGTTACTATGGTCATAGACCTTTTAGCCTAGTCTTGTATCTTATTCAGAAATTCACCTCTTTTGTTCAGTGACACGAGCAGTTCCCAGGCCCTCACCCAACAAACACAGACCTTTCTACGTGCAGACACACCCAATAAAAGCATAGCAGGATCTCGTAAGTAGAACAACAAATTAGTTAAAATGTCATCTTGTAATATGTCCAGCGTTCAAACAATTATTTTTAATCAATTTATCACGTAACTTTTGCTCCATTTTCAAACGATTTATCCCGTAACTATTGCTCCATTTTCAAACATTTTGTCCAGTAACTGTTGCTCCATTTTCAAGCAATTTATCCCATAACTGTTGCTCCATTTTCAAGCAATTTATCCCATAACTGTTGCTCCATTTTCAAGCAATTTATCCCATAACTGTTGCTCCATTTTCAAGCAATTTATCCCATAACTCTTGCTCCTTTTTTCAAGCAATTTATCCCATAACTGTTGCTCCATTTTCAAACAATTTATCCCATAACTGTTGCTCCATTTTCAAACGATTTATCCCGTAACTGTTGCTCCATTTTCAAACGATTAATCCCGTAACTGTTGCTCCATTTTCAAACATTTTGTCCCATAACTGTTGCTCCATTTTCAAACAATTTATCCCATAACTGTTGCTCCATTTTCAAGCAATTTATCCCATAACTGTTGCTCCATTTTCAAGCAATTTATCCCATAACTGGTGCTCCATTTTCAAGCAATTTATCCCATAACTGTTGCTCCATTTTCAAGCAATTTGTCCCATAACTGTTGCTCCATTTCAAGCAGTTTATCCCATAACTGTTGCTCCATTTCAAGCAGTTTATCTCATAACTATTGCTCCATTTTCAAACGATTTATCCCATAACTGTTGCTCCATTTTCAAACGATTTATCCCATAACTGTTGCTCCATTTTCAAACGATTTATCCCATAACTGTTGCTCCATTTTCAAGCAATTTATCCCATAACTGTTGCTCCATTTTCAAGCAATTTATCCCATAAATGTTGCTCCATTTCCCATAAATGTTGCTCTATTTTCAAGCAATTTATCCCATATTGATTGATTTGTTTCATTTCATTTTCTACTTTCGTCGTTCTGCATTTCTAAAATTTAGTTTCTATTGTTAAAGAGAAATTGTTTTACAGAGAAAAATTCTTCTAAAACCAACTTGTGTTACATTTTAGTAGATTCTGTGCTTTCAGTTCGGAGTTACCCTCGGGGTATATCCCCGATCCCTGAGCTACGCCCCCCAACAACCCCAGTGCCTCACGTGGATCCCTACACGTTACTACAGGAAATAGCCATCGACAGATCCCGCATCTCATTGTCAGAAATCATCATGGAAGGTACAGCTATGTATTTATTATTATACCCCTGCGTGGGGGCTATATAGGAATCACGCTGTTCGTAATGTCCCATCACGTAACACACTTTTGTCCCGTCGTGTCACGTCCCGTAACACACTTTAATTACTTACATTCCTCAAACAGTTTTGAATGGGTTTGTTCCCCATTACGTGGTCCATGTATTAACTTTCATACCCCATCCAATCCGTTCTCCAAGAAGCAGAAACGGGGTTGGCTGGGGTATGTAATGAAACCTTAATTTCGGGTTTAAAAATTTGCATATTGTAAAATTAAAACATTTACTAGGTAATTTTAAACAAGTGATCTTTTTTTTTCAGTAAAAAATGGTTTTAAAGATGTTTTATTGTCGAAATATCTGGCATGACATCAATCATGCTTATATAAGCTTTCCCATCCATTAAGCCGGGAACCCGTAATGCAAACTTCATATACACATAACAACCGAAGACCTTATGTCCTCTACATGACCCATTCTTGATTGCCTAACTTATTACAGTGTTTGACTTCAAATTTAAGAGGGGGGGGGGGTGGGGGGGGGGGGGGGGGGGGGGTATTCATCACCTTCAGTGATAGTTCTAGTATTGGTGAGATGTGAAAAATAACACACCCACTCCTACCCCTTCCAATTCTTTTGGATCATATTTTACTGTCTGAGATCTGGCAGTCATAAGGTAACGGTATTATCAGGCTCATACCTATAGACATTTTCTTCCCCCGACCCTAAATACAATGCCTAGAAATAGGTCCAGTCCAGTATAACACATTCTTAGACCGGATTAGAGTATGTTCACACATACTTTCTTTCAGTATTCAAACATTCCAAACCTCACTCGAAGATGATAGAATATGAATGAGTCACGTGTGAAGTAGTTTCAAATCGACGAACACCCCAAAAGGCGGTAAATAAGGAAGAATTTGATGCGTAAAATTTCACATTTTTATTTAGCCTCCATACAGATAACATCGATAAATATACGGCTTCATAATATATGTGATATAAAAGTAGCTGCCCGGAGCGGGATTTGAAACACAGTTGGAGGCAGACCATCCACTTTTCCTGGGTAGAACCAGTACTGTGCACGCCATCCATAAGAATCGACACTTCCTCACAAGTCGAGCTCCCAGTGGGGTTCAAACCCGCAGATATCACGAGGTTCAGTTCAGTAAATGATAGGACCGATATGATAAAATATTAATGACAAATACTTGTGAATGCAATAACTTAAGCCAATGTTTTCTGCTTGTAAATAAACCCTAAAACCTGTGACATCAACAAATAACTCCAAAATTGTCATTTTATTACTTTAAATATCGCTAACATTGTATTACATGTCATACATTTTATATTTGATTACATATTTTTAAAATTAAAATTTATATAACTTATATTTATTGATAATCGATCATTTAACTACAGTTTACATGATTGTAAATTGTTTGCAGCAAATAACATTACACAGTTAGAACATACATAAATGAATGGAGCCTATTACCCTAAATGGTTATCATATGTTTTAATACCAGTATGTGAGAAAATAAGTTCAACCGGCAGAGCTCTAGGGAAACCTTTTTTTAACCATTTTAAGGCTTTTTGGCAGGGCTTGAGGGAAGCCCTTTTTAAACCATTTTAACGCTTTTTTGGCAGGGCTCGAGGGAAGCCCTTTTTAACCATTTTAACGCCTTTTTGGCAGGGCTCGAGGGAAGCCCTTTTTAACCATTTTAACGCCTTTTTGGCATGGCTCGAGGGAAGCCCTTTTTAACCATTTTAACGCTTTTTTCCACGCTTTGTATGTTGTAGGTACATTTGGCAAGGTGTATGCGGGTACATTACTTAGTGAAGATGACAATGAAGTCGCGGACCAGGAAATATTTGTCAAGACAATAACAGGTAAACATAGATAAGTTGCATGCATGGTTATCATAATGAACATCAGCAGTCATTCGCACTATGACTCATAAATATTGGTTTATACCGTATTTATTTCTTATTCTAATGCATTTGGTAAAAATACTGCCATCTGATTGGTTGACATCCACAAATTTGCGACTAGTAAATAATCGTAACATGTCGCATATCGTCTGACGTCAGCTAAACTGCACATGGGTTTAAGAAATTACTATGCGCTCTAAATATGTAAACAAAAAAATGACAGAATTTCTGTTCACATGCTATATTATATGCAAATTATGAATAGTAAAACCTTATAAAAATTTGTCTCCTTTCAGAGATGTCACAAAAAGATATGGCCTTATATAGTAACATAACACTTTATAATCTTGAAAAGTAACACATAAATATTAATATAGTTGTATGAAAAAAAATGGAATAATCTATATTTTATGGCTCTGTTGGCAGTGGCAAATTACTTTCTGCTATTGATTTGTAAGTTGATTTTTAAAAAAAAGTCAAAAATATACTGCAGGTTTAGTGAAACGTACATAATAGTAATATTTGATATGACATATTTTTCAGAACAAGCTCGAAATGACCAGGTGCACCTATTTCTGGTTGAGAGTTGTATGATGAAAGGTCTACCTCACCCGAACATCCACCCGGTGATAGGGTCGTGTTTGGAGGACAAAGTTCCCCCATATGTCATATACCCATACACCACAGAGGGAAACCTCAAAAAGTTTTTACAGAAATGCCGAATTTCTGATTGTAATTCTCATTATGTAAGTGTGACTTTTTTGGCAATTAACCCTTAACCCACTACATATATATAATGGACTGTTCTTTCTTTGAATTAAGACCATTCCATTTATGTGACAAAGGGGTGTTTTGGGAAAATTGAAAATCCTGATCAGCCTGATCTGGGTTTACAATGGATGCAAAGGCTATTATAGTCGTGCTTAGCAGGTTAGGGGTAATTTGCTTTGGTAGTAGTTGCTGAATTGTGGATTTCCATGGCAAACCGACACCAAAAGGTTATATGGTGCCAACAGGAATGAACATTCCAGGGTCAACTGCCATTGACATTATGTTGAATTTTCTTAGAACCTTCTCATCTGCAGAGTTGCTGCAAATTCAATTCTAGAGACTGTTTTTTGGCTATAGCTGCAATCCTTGTTTGATGTCACCACTCCAGTAAATGTAGAAACTTGAACAATTTAGGGATGATGATGAAGACCTAGGATCTTTCATTTAACATTTTGACATATTTTCCAGTCACCATAATTAATGAACATAGATTAAATTATTACTTCAACTTATGAAATATTATTACTTCAACTTATGAACTATTATTACTTCAACTTATGAACTGTAAAGTCAATTATTTTCCTCGATACTTAGACCTGAATGAAGGACTGTAAATCATTACAACAACTTGTGAACTGTAAAGCCAGTTATTTCCCTTGATACTTAGACCTGATTAATAAAGGATTGTAACTCATTACTTCAACATATGAACTGTAAAATGAGTTATTGCCCTTTATACTGAAACATTTCGCCTTATATCATTTACTCTTGTATATTTCAGTCATTATCCACTCAACAAATTGTTTACATGGCCATACAGATCATCAGGGGTATTCAGTTCTTACACAGAAAGAAAATTGTACATAGAGATATCGCAGCAAGAAATTGTGTGTAAGTATCCATTGTTGTTGAGATAGACCATTAAAGGGAAGAAAAAAAACAGTTCTTTACACATGTAGATTATATAGATTCATTTTGAAAGCTATACAATCGAGAACTGAAATGATGGCCTTATAAAGCAGGTGGTGTCAATAGAGGTGGTCTTTCGAGCATGTTTGGCTGCAGTATTAATGGTTTGGCTGCAATATTAATTGTTTGGCTGCAGTATTAATGGTTTGGCTGCAGTATTAATGGTTTGGCTGCAGTATTAATGGTTTGGCTGCAGTATTAATGGTTTGGATGCAGTATTAATGATTTGGCTGCATTATGAGTGGTTTGGCTGCAGTATTAATGGTTTGGCTGTATTATGAGTGGTTTGGCTGCAGTATTAATGGTTTGGCTGCAGTATTAATGGTTTGACTGCAGTAATAATAGTTTGGGTGCATTATTAATGATTTGGCTGCAGTATTGATGGTTTGGTTGCAGTATTAATGGTTTGGCTGTAGTATTAATATATTAAGTTGTAGGATTCATAGTAAATACAAAGTATTATTGTATGCAGGTGGTGTCAATAGAGGTGGTCCTTTCAAGCATGTTTGGCTGCAGTATTAATGGTTTGGCTGCAATATTAATTGTTTGGCTGCAGTATTAATGGTTTGGCTGTAGTATTAATGGTTTGGTTACAGTATTAATGGTTTGGCTGCAGTATTAATAGTTTGGATGCAGTATTAATGGTTTGGCTGCATTATGAGTGGTTGTGCTGCAGTATTAATGGTTTGGCTGCATTATGAGTGGTTTGGCTGCAGTATTAATGGTTTGGCTGCAATATTAATGGTTTGGCTGCAGTATAAATGGTTTGGTTGCAGTATTGATGGTTTGGTTGCATTATGAGTGGTTTGGCTGCACTATTAATGGTTTGGTTGCAGTATTAATGGTTTGGCTGCAGTATTAATGATTTGGCTGCATTATTAATGGTTTGGCTGCAGTATCAATGGTTTGGCTGCATTATTAATGGTTTGGCTGCAGTATTAATGGTTTGGCTGCAGTATTAATGGTTTGACTGCAGTATTAATAGTTTGGCTGCAGTATTAATGATTTGGCTGCAGTATTGATGGTTTGGTTGCAGTATTAATGGTTTGGCTGTAGTATTAATATATTAAGTTGTAGGATTCATAGTAAATACAAAGTATTATTGTATTGTTTTGCAGGGTGGAGAGTGATTTAATAGTCAAAATAACGGACAACTCACTGGCACGAGACTTGTTCCCGGGAGATTACAATTGTTTGGGAGATAACGAGAACCGTCCAGTCAAATGGCTTGCTGTTGAGGCAATCACCGAGAGAAGGTTTTCACAAGGCAGTGATGTCGTAAGTTACAAAGTATTTTATTTTAACTGTCAAACGATAAATTGTTAGGGCAGCACCCATGTTCTCACTAATCTCCAGAGGACAGTTTTGTTGAGATGGGATTTCACAGTATAGCAACTGTGAAAGAAAACTACTTTGAATGGGTAAGGCAAACCTGAAATTAAACTATAAAATAATCAATTTTTTATGCCGTGTCTTGGCCTGCTGGTAGAGCGTCTGCCTGTCATGTGGAAGGTCGTGGGTTCAATCCCAGGCTGGGTCACCAAAGACTTCATAACAATGGTACTAGTTGCCCCTTTGATTGACATTTAATATATATGACTAGTCCTCCTTGGTGTTGTATAATGAGACTGGGCTGCGTATCGTGTCTAAGGAATGGTATTCCTGTGTGGCAGTTGTATGAAATTGAGCGTTTACACGACGGCAAAATTCTTAAAAACAACCCTAAACCCCAAACATGCAAACATATAGACATGTACATATATAATAAATATATGCATATAAGAATCAGTTTGTTGGAATGATATGATTACATACAAATGCTTTGAATATATTAATTATATTTCCAGTAACTTTATCTTATACCAGATAAATGCCAGGTTAGGGGGACTTAAAAGAACATCGATATCAAGAGTCATTATGGTGTCAAAACTTCTAACATTTGTACGAACAAAATATTCAAAATTTGATACATGCATGCAATCTCTACCAGAGTCATTTCTGACTCTGTCAACGTCAAAAAAAATGGGCGAACGGTTAGGTCACGTGATTATTCAAAAAAGTTATGACGATGTTTATAATAAAACCTTTTGCGTGATCCATAGACCTATATTCAAAAACAAAAATTCTATGAGTTATTTTTGTTTATAGTAATTTTCTGCTATCGAGCTTCGGTTTGAAATGTTTACATATGCGTTTAGATCGAGGAGACCTAAATACGTATTATTTTTGTAGTAAAATAGTCCCGATTAAAACTTAATTGTTTTCATGCATTATTTCAAATCTTGCAACATCTAATTTGCAGATATTCTGAAAATTATATTTATACAAGAAATATATAAATTTCAGGCAAAGATATTCCAATTTAACAGGTTTTACCAAAATCTTGTAATTTAGTAGTTAGCAGAGATATATGTGAGTGCAAGGAACGATAACTCTGCGTGGAGATTGACATGCATGTTTGCTTTTCCATGTATAGGAAAATATTGACTAACAACCTACTGACTTCAGTGATCGTTTCGTGTTGCATTATGGGAATTGAGAACCCCCCCCCGTCACTGCAGCTGTACCTCGATATTGACCTCTTTATATACGAAAATTTTCAAACCATGTTTAATAATGTTACTTATTAATTTCAGTGGTCGTTTGGTGTTGCATTATGGGAGTTGATAACTCTTGCGCAGCAGCCCTACCCCGATATAGATCCATTTGAAATGGCAGCATATCTACTGGAGGGATACAGAATCGGTCAGCCTCCTAACTGTCCTGATGAACTGTAAGTCACATGATCATAATCTGGTCACATGTTACTGTGATGTAAGTCACATGATCAAAACTTGATCACATGTTACTGTGATATTATAAACCTGATGAGCTGTTTGTCACATAATCATAATCTGGTCACATGTTACTGTGATATAAGTCACATGATCATAAAGTGATCACATGTTTCTGTGATATTATAAACTTGATGATGATAAGTCACATGATCTGATCACCTGTTACTGTTACTATAAAACTGAGCTTCAGCCCTTTTGACTCCTATCCCCTTTTAAGTATGACACTACTAAAGAAAGAGGAGCAGGAATGAAAGGGTCAACAAACAAGATCTTGCCGCATGTCTTACAGTAAAGACAAAGGGTTGGGGGTGCTGAACATGTGTGATACAGGGTTCAAATTTAACACTTATTTACTTGTTAAATGCAAGTAGATTTTTGCAGATTGCAAGTAGAAAATATCAGCACTTGCTAGTTTTTTCAAGTAATAAAAGAAACCCATGCACTACGTCTCAGTCTACCTTTATTCACTGAAAATATTTATTTAACTTAGTTAAATGGGTGGATATAAGTAAGTATAAATAGACTTTATTACATTCCTGATACATATCAGACCTGATCACATAAATCATTTGAGAGTTCAGTGCAACACCGTTGTAACTACAATAAATAAAGTAGAAGATGCAGCAGTGATGCATTGAATTATCACACTGATATATAGAACAAGATTATCTCCCATTCTAATGCCACTATAATGTAATGCGTAACTCCATGGGCTTACGCCTCATAATTGCGACTGTAAAATGCATGATTTACCATCTGAAAAGTATGTGACGTCACATAACGTTGTAACAAGCGACGTCATTGGATGACGTCAACAAAATGCTGTTACCGACGAATTAGATTTTTTATAGAAAACAAGTGTGTGTGTATAATTTTACTTTATATGTCTGGCATTTAAATTCAAAAGCATAAGAATTAAGATAACCATGCTAAGATTTACAATCTGGGAGGGTATGTGGTTGGTTTTATGGCTCCACTACCGCATCACCGTAAAACTAAATTCTCAGACTGTAAAACCACTCAAAAACCATCCCACCGTAAAACTAAATTCTCAGACTGTAAAACCATTAAAAAACCATCCCAGATTGAAAATCTTAGCATGGTTATCTCTTAAATAACAGTATATGTGTTGATTAAATTTAATTTGTCAATTAAACTGTACTATTTTGTTAATATACAGATATAAAAAACTTACTTTTTCTCATTTTATAGATTTTCTGTGATGGCTTGTTGCTGGGCAATGAACCCAAATGAACGTCCAAAGTTTCCGCAGATACTTGTGTGTTTACAGGACTTTTACACAGCTCTTGGTAGATTCATATGAAACGTATATATGTAACCATGGAAACGGGAATTGAAAAACATGTCAACCATTAGTGATGATTGGTTGCCATGATAATGGAAGATATTTGCCAAATGAAAGTAACAATAACATTGACACTGTTGTTGCATGTATTGTTGCAGAACGTTTTTTGTTTGTGTTTTTTGTGTGTTACCATGGAAACAAAACATTGGAAAATCATTGCAGCGATGCCAGTGACGCTATAGTTATATACAGCGCATATGTGTTACTTGTGGCAGTATTCATGTATATCGAGTAGAAAGTGAACGTCTATGACTGAGCTGTAAAATATCAAGAGCATAATCGTTCAATTGTGTTACCATGGAAACTTGAAAATGTGCTAACAGGGTGACTAGAGTCGACAAACAGAAACGAATGAGCACCATGTGATTAAAACTCAAGTCTGCAGTTTTACTTGGTGTTATTAATTTGAAATTATGTAAGGAATGAAGGAAGATATCAAACATTTTAGCATAATGAAGTAAATTTATTCTATTAAACTTTTGGACACTGAATTTCAGACTCAACATTTCAATTTGTGTTATCTTTCAGCAAAGAGATGATTAAATATTAAAACATGATAGTGGTACAAAGTATATTCTGGTTAGTTAATCCGCCAGAAATTACTTTTTTTCGTAAGGTTATTTAGTATTTCGCAAAGTTAATGATTTTTGCAGTGAATTAAACGTAATGAGACATTATTTTGAGTCTGCAATTGCATAGTCAAAAGATTGAGTTTGAAACAAGGTCTTGCCAATCTAGGTACTGGAAAATTAAACTTTAACAGATACATTGTTCGTATCTTTCTCTAGTGCTGGAGTATCTTCATTTGGCTCATGCTAATTTAAAGCCTTGTTTTGTTCTAAAAGTCTATACCATTACTGAAATGCGACCTTTGCAATGCTCCGCGTCTTCTCGTGTTTACGTGCGTGAATATTGACTATATAAATGTTTAGAACCAAAGAGATTTCATATGTAAAGTCCCATTGTCATAGTATCTTTACTATCAGTATCATATTTATGTTTTCTATCTGTTTGCTGTGTTAGTTATTGTTAAGTCTTACAATAATCATTGTATTTACATGTTACTTTAAAGGGGGATATTTCATTATTCTCAAACAAGTTTTATTTTAAAAAATGGAAAAAAGGTTAGCAAAATACCATAAATAATACAGGAGATATGGAGACGGCCATTTTGGAATGATGACTTCATCAAGTGCATTTACCATATATGTCATATTGATAAATATCGGTTAAAGGGATACACGGCAATCTTGACTTTTTAGTAAGAAAAGAACAATCTGGGAGGGTATGTGGTTGTTAGTTTTTCTCTTAATTTGCATTTGTTCAATCATCAATATTAAATGTTAGAAGAGTTCAAACCAAATTATTTTTACTATTACTAACTTTTTATAATATTGCACCAATAATATATTTAAAAATTTGGTAAAATAGTGAAGAAAAGTGACTTCACAATTTTTTATTTAATTATATGCAAGCAGTTTAAAAGTCAAAATGACGCAGTATAAGTAAACCGAAGAGCAAATTTCAACGTTGTAATAAAACTCAAGTTTGCCATGTGTCCCTTTAAAGGTATTTTATGATTTTCCATACATTTAGTGATTTTCTTTGTTTTAGGTATTACACATATGGCGAAAGGTTTTGGGGTACAGCCAGCCATGCTAATGTTTATCATATTTAAATGTGCTGATTTTAAGCCATAAATATAAGCATCCTTTTTTGTTTGAAACAACTTGCTTGTTCGTTATTAAGAGTAGGGCATGTTCCTGGATTACATCATTGCCGTCTCTCTGGGACAGCTTTAGATAACCTAATCAGTGTATTGATGAGATGTTAAACAGCATTCAGTTGACTAGTATATGGCACGAACAGTTTCTGCCGGTACACAAATCTGTGACCAGATGATCATTTCGACTAAGGGCTATTCTATTAAAACACCTGGGACCCCAGGAAGGCAATTTAATAAACATCTATCGGTGAACCCTATTTTTCGATATTCGGTTCTTTAAACTCTATTTTGCATCTATGCGTGGGTGTTTAATTTCAAAAGTGCCTTCCTTGGGTCCCAAGTATGTTTTAATGGAATAGCCAAAACATCAAAGTTAATTTAACTTTCCTTAGTCATAATCATATATACCGGTATTAATTATAAACTACTTAAAACCATATTATTCATTGTACTTTACTGCTGATTGTTATTTGTTTTTGAAAACTTGTTTTTTTCAAGACTGCATTATAAACCTGTATTTAGGGCTGTCATAGATATTGATGTGTCATCGTAAGTTTCTTTTCTGTTGTTTTTATTGTACTTATCTCGAACCGATGGCTTATAAAAAAAATGCAACACTTCCAAAATGAATTGCAACAGTGATTGCTTTGCTGACAAGTAAAATTTATTTTATTTTGACCAATAAATATTTATAAATGCCTAGAGTTAGATAGAAAAGATCAAGCAAACTACCATGTATGATTCAAAGAGTATATTTAAAATGTTACAACTCGCGTTTAAAAAATGCTTTATAAAATGCTAGAGCAAGTACGGACGTAACTATTTCAGTCGATATATCAACATATTGTCAATATTTTTCCTTCAATGTATCGATATGGTCGATATGCTTCACACCCTATCATTGACAGCCCTACCTGTATCGATCATTTTTAAGTGCTAAATGTGTTGTCAATTAACTAAGTTAATAGTCATAAACAATGCGTAAAATTAACTTTATTTTATATTTACATGTACATTTATAATTCTATGAAACATAGAAAATAGTATAAAGATATAAATATGAAGATATTCCTTTTGTTTTTAATTTCTGTTCACTTAGTGCTATCATTTCTCACAAACGCAACGTGGAAATGTGGCTCCATCATAAATGGAGTGTCTACTATAGAATTTGAAGCAATTCTGCAGGTAAGAAGGTTTTAGGCCAATCTCCTTATTTTATCTCGATGTAAACGGAGGATAAGCATGGCACGTTCATTCGTTAGGCGCCATATAACCTTTTTGTGTTGGTGTACCATAAAACCCAATTCTTCAATTATTTCATGTGCTCTACTTTTCATGGGCTGTACTTCCATGGGCTTTACTTTCATGGATGTTTCATGGGCTGTACTTTCATGAGTATTTCATGGGCTGTACTTTCATGAGTATTTCATGGGCTGTACTTTCATGGGTATTTCATGGGCTGTACTTTCATGGGTATTTCATGGGCTGTACTTTCATGGGTATTTCATGGGCTGTACTTTCATGAGTATTTCATGGGCTGTACTTTCATTGGTATTTCATGGGCTGTACTTTCATGAGTATTTCATGGGCTGTACTTTCATGGGTATTTCATGGGCTGTACTTTCATGGGTATTTCATGGGCTGTACTTTCATGAGTATTTCATGGGCTGTACTTTCATTGGTATTTCATGGGCTGTACTTTCATGAGTATTTCATGGGCTGTACTTTCATGGGTATTTCATGGGCTGTACTTTCATGAGTATTTCATGGGCTGTACTTTCATGAGTATTTCATGGGCTCTGCTTTCTTGTTATATATTTTCTTAGGGTGCACTTGTCATAGCGGGTGTTGGGGGTGAGGGTAGGGGAGTGGACTTCAAAACTTAGGAATACACACACACGTGATGTGCACTGCACATTCTTTAAGGTTAGTTATGAAAGAAACTGTTGTTAAACTCTTAAATGTTGAACTCTACAAGACAGAGTTAAATTATGGAAAGACACTTTCAGGAAACAGATTGTCATCTACTCTGCATGAACTCTTTTCACTTCAATTCTGTATAAGGGCCAACCGTGGACATGAAATCACTGGCCCCTCACCACTGTAGATTCGAGCCCTCATGGGACCAAGACTCTTTATGTGAGGAAGCTATCCAGCTGGCTTGCGGAA
Source organism: Cyrtodaria siliqua (assembly GCA_037043455.1). Taxonomy (NCBI): domain Eukaryota; kingdom Metazoa; phylum Mollusca; class Bivalvia; order Adapedonta; family Hiatellidae; genus Cyrtodaria; species Cyrtodaria siliqua. The sequence goes on from JAWPHD010011607.1 coordinate 41,894, forward strand.
CGTCGGTGGTTCTACCCAGGTGCCCATCCATGCACGAAAATTGCTTGGAGGGGCACCTGGGGTCCTCTCCACCAATGGAAGCTGGAAAGTCGCCATATGACCTTTAGCTGTTGGTGCGACTATAAAATACAATTCAATTCAATACTTTAACAACATTTAAAACGGCGGTTGTTTGACGTGAAGTCATAGTTATGTCTCAAGAAATATCTTGATAGATAAGAACACCTTTATTTTGATTAAAATTTTGAACACAGTCTGCATGATTGTCAAGTGCGCTTAAAGAATTGTACATATTTATTCTGTAACAATTTGAATCTGCCTACATCTATTTGTAAGCTCTGATTATAGAAGGTTAACAGGATTTCCATTTTGTGCTACATCTTCGTTTATTTTTGTCTCTTTTAAGTGCCAAAATCAGTTACTGCGTTGTGTATTTATGCATTTTCGCACAATGTATGTTTAAGTATAGGAATGTTTTGTATGACAGCTGTATAATGTTACGGTGTATGACAGCTGTATAATGTTACGGTGTATGACAGCTGTATAATGTTACGGTGTATGACAGCTGTATAATGTTACGGTGTATGACAGCTGTATAATGTTACGGTGTATGACAGCTGTATAATGTTACGGTGTATGACAGCTGTATAATGTTACGGTGTATGACAGCTGTATAATGTTACGGTGTATGACAGCTGTATAATGTTACGGTGTATGACAGCTGTATAATGTTACGGTGTATGACAGCTGTATAATGTTACGGTGTATGACAGCTGTATAATGTTACGGTGTATGACAGCTGTATAATGTTACGGTGTATGACAGCTGTATAATGTTACGGTGTATGACAGCTGTATAATGTTACGGTGTATGACAGCTGTATAATGTTACGGCTTCTGAATGGTTGGAGAACCTTGTTGTCCTTTTATTCATTAATGAGATTCTTTTGTTTGATTACATTTTTAGCTCGACTTTTCGAAGAAATGGCAAGCTATTTTGTTCGTCCCGGCGTCAACATCGGCTGACGTTTTCTGTTAAACTCACGTCTCAAAAACTGTTTTAAGGAAGAATTCATTACAGATTTTTTTACTGAATTATGCCCCTTTTTCAACTTAGATTTGTTTAATTCATAATGTTCCTCATATCTCAGAATCCCTTATAAAGAATTTAATGAAACTGTACACATGTATTCACTGTCAAGAAAGACATAGAGACAAGTGCCATACTTTTTTTATGAGTATTAACAAAATTATGCTCTTTTTTTTATGCCAACTTAGTTTCTCAATAAATAGACAAGGCTTCGGAAAGTCGAGCGACAGCTCTTCTTAATAATAACATTTTCCTTAAAATACTATTGAGGCTTTTAACTATTTCTTGTACGGTCCCCGAGGCTGGTCATTCATTCGTTCATAACCACTAAATCAACAAAATCTAGAGCTTAAAACCAGTAACGTTATTGTTTACATGTTTGTTTTGACTATATTTTAAATGCCAAAAAAAACAGAACAAATTAAAGATATCAATATTATGTATATATGTATTGATTGGAATACAGCGTTTCAGGTCATTAACTTCATAATATCAATTACCTTTTATAGTATTGCATTTGTTATACACGTTTTATTAATCTTGTAATTTTTATGTCGATATTTTTAATTATTGTAAGTTTTTTGTCAACTTTTTTAATTATTTAAATCTTCTTTTAATGATCCAGATGATATATATCTAAGAAAAGAGTAATGCAAGATTATAATATAGAGTAATGCAGTATTATAATATAGAGTAATGCAGTATTATAATATAGAGTAATAAACATAAGGCAATGGGTTGTTAAGGACTATTGGTTAGTTATCTTTAAAAAAAAAAAATCAAAAATGGATGTTGTATTTTCAACGAAATGCATGTTTCAGGCATGGGCAATGTTAACCATGTAGTACATGACAGTAATTAAACACTATTGGTGCGAACAAAATAAAGAAACAATACTTATATGGTAGAAATTGTTCCCTTTATATCCAAAACGTTTGGTACAATTTGACTCCCAAGTTTTTCGTTTTTTTTACGTGAAATAAATTGATCCATAAAATAGTCCATTTATCGATCTAGAGCTATATGGTTGACATTGCTTATGCCTAAAATATGCATTTGGTTGAATATTTCGCTTGACCATACCCACATCCATTTTTGATCTTTGTTTTAAAGTCTTAATGCCATTATGTTAAAAACTCAAATTTAGCTTTTAATCAAAGTCTGTGCTGACATTGTTGCAAAACGGGAGGGTCTGTTTTTTTTATATTTAAGGGACATATGGCAATCTTGTTATAAAATTTGCTTTAACTCATGTTAACTTTCTACATAACTTTCCTATTATAAATGATTTGAAAAAATGAAAACTCTAAATTGAATACCCTTTATTACCAAACAGGTTTAAAGTCAAAATGATAATGAACGAATAAATCCAGGTGGTCATTTTAGTGTGTTTAAAATATTTCAAGATTGCCATGTGTCCCTTTAACCTAAAATTTAAGTTTCAAGTTACCATTATAAATATGTTCATGTCTTTAAGTTTTGCTTAATTCATTAAATTAATGAAATAAAATAGATTTCGGAACATAAAAAACAACACTTTAATTAAAGGCCATAGTTGAGTATAAAAACCTAAAATGGCCCCAGAGAAACTTTTCTGATCATTTTATACATTATGCTACTTTGATTTAAGGTTTAATCACACATTTCTAAATAATAAAGCATTTTTAAACCGTAAAAGTTGGAATGTAAATACACTAAACATTACTTTATACAGACATATCAAACTAATTATATATGTATTCATTTTCTATACTTTCTAGAACAAAACTATTATTCCTAACTATTTTTTTTTAATTTTGGTGCATCTATTATATTAATAGCTGTACCTGTAAAAATAAGATCAGTGATTGGTCAGAATGCTGAAACCCATAATGTGAAGCAGACGAAATACTAACTAACTGCGGTGTTTACATTATAGTGGTAGGAGCTACCGCACACTGGGGTTTAAATAGTCGTCTTTTTATTGACTTATGGTAGTATAGCCCATGGTGTCAAGGTTCTGGAAATTAACAGTAAGAGGAATTAAAACAGCGATTTTTATGGAAAATTCTGTATAAAAAAAATTGTGTACCATTTTGTCATTATTTATTTTCTATAATGTCAGTGCATGTTTGCATTATTTGTAAGATTTTTTATATATAAAGTTTGTTTTATACTAATATATATATACAAGTATATCGGTCGGATATATACGAACATGATAGCTCTTCATTTGTGTGTAACACAATAATTTCTTACATCACTATAGTGCTTTGACCATGTTAGTGATATAATTAGGTGCCCCCAGTTTCCTGTAGCAGAAATTGCAAATCGAGATCTGTATGTCTGTTGTTAGTACGAGATGTGTATGTCTGTTGTTAGTACCTCGTACATCCGTGTTATTGTTAGACTGTATCCTGTTTGTTTATTCTGTAAATGTGCGATTTCCCAGATCTGTTCACTCTTCCTCGATACTTTCTGTCACATAAGTCGGGCCCTGGTTCCAGGCAGTCAAGTGTACCAAGAACCGATGCCCCTGTCCAACCCTTGCCTGCTGCAAGAAGCAATAAATAGAGTTATAGCAGCCTTGTGTGGTTCCCGGCATTCAAATGTACCAAGAACCGATGTCTCTGCCTAACCCTTGCATGCTGTAAGAAGCAACTAATAGGGTTTTAGCAGCCTTGTGTGGTTCCAGGCATTCAAATGTACCAAGAACCGATGTCTCTGCCTAACCCTTGCATACTGAAAGAGGTACCAAAAACCGATACCCCTGCCCAACCCTTGCATACTGCAGTGCAAGAGATGACTTTCGTTATTGGGTTTTAACAGTGGGTTTCAGGATAAATAATCAAAACCACGAGCCTATGACCATTGGTATGGATGATCCTCAAGTCTGGCCCACCAGGTATTGATCTGGCACATTATTAACCACACGGAAATATTTATTTCTTAATGCAAGGAGAAATTGTGTTTTTAGCCTATTTCTTTAATAAACTTATATCCGTATTGGCAAAACTAACAACCACTATTATAACTAATATATAGAGATTATTTAACTGCTGGGGTCGATTATAGGGAAATCCTTCACGAGATGGTAGACATGTGGTTCTTTTCACGAACGAGCGCATGCGAGTGAGTGAAAAAACTAAACATGTCTACCATCGAGCGAAGGATTGCTATATAATCGAACGCAGAAGTTAATCTGTTTATTACATTTTAAATTAGTTTGTGCATAATTTTAACCGAAATTATTCGCTTTATTGAACGTTATCGGCGGATGACGTCGACGTCAGCACAACGTTATTGACGTCATAACTCGGCGTCATAGTTATTTTTGTGTTCATAGTTAAAAATATTTAGCGATTATGAATCTTTTTTCATCTTTCACCGATGAAAATGTAATAAAAAACTGTATTCACAGTGTTTCAAGGGTGAGATATTCGACTTGATTCTTCTCCAACCTAAAACAAAGAGTTTTGGGAAATTGACTTACCAATCAAACCGATAAAGACGCAGTCTGTGTCCATGGGCAATTTTTCTGTTTATTTTCCATAGAAGTTTTATAACTAAGGAAACAAAAGAACACAAATATATTAAACACAATGCTATAGGATTAAAGGTGTACTATGTCATGTAAATGATATTTGAAAAAAACAACATTAAAGAAACTAACCCGTCAAATAACATCAAATTTACACTACAAAACTTTATCCAGGTGTTCAGGTCATATAATAATGTATATGTGCAAATAAAGTAAAGGTTTATTCACGGTTTCTTAAAACTTACATGGTCGAATATGCGTAAAATGAATTTTAAGTTGGTTACTCGACGCTCCAGTTTTGGGGTTTGGCCTGGCTGGTTGTGTTGTTTATATTGTGTCTATAGAGTTCGGATTCTCAGAATATGTAAGTTATATATGCCTTGTCATCCATAGGTTTAGAAACGATGTATACATGTTGTAAAATTTGGCTGTTGTTTGCGGGATAGCTACTTTAAAAATAACAGACACTTGATGAAGAAGATGTAGTTGGACTACTTAGGCTTGAAAACGGGATTTATTGATTATATACTTTGTGTGATTATGTATTTCTCTTTTTTTTGTAAAAATGTGATTTGTGTTAAAAGATATTAACATGGTTCTGTATTATTGTATAACTATTTATGATTCGATTTGGACAAAAATAAAAGATTTAAAATATTTAATGGTTTGTTTGTTATGATGTTCTTCAAACATTTGCCTGTTATATGTTATATTATCCAGTAATTTCATGAGTGTTTAGGGAACAGCCATAACTATTGTCCCAAGGTATCGGGGATGACCTGGGCAACAGTTCCCCAGATGCCAAGGGACTAGTTTTGACTATTCTTAGAACACCCATAAAATAACTTTTATTACCTAATTCCCTATATAATCGCTTATTGCAGCTCATGATTCCTTTGAAATTTAGCTATAATTCTGAAAACAAAAGAATGAAATGGTATATTTCATAACCTAACCCTAAATGAAGGGACTTGCATCCAAAATGAGTCTTAACATGAATAATTATTGTTGTTTGATAATTTTAAAAAGATAACTTATAAAATATAAAAATGTCATACATAACCTTTCTGAAAATAGCATTTATAAAACGTGTATTAAAGCAAACAATATCTACAAATGGTACGATTCGCTTGCAGTTAAGTACGCTTACATTTTGTATCAATTATCCTGATTCATTTTCTACAGCATGGCTATGTGCGACTTATAACAGACAGTCCCGTTGATGTGCGTGCTTTGTTTACTTAAGTGAGGACTATTAATCTATCTACAGTCCCTGCATAAGTAACGACCTGCCAAATCTCGGATAAAATCCGGATTCTCCTGATTTTTCAGTCGATCTCCGGATTTAAGTGTACAATCTCCGGATTTTCCCTCCAAACAAAATGTTCATGACTTTCACAATTTATGAGCTATTTCCCGGTCTTGTTACGCTCCCTAGTCAGATGAGTATTTACAACTGTGGTGTCACGGGGATCCGTGTACTGCACAATATACAATTAACACCTAAGGACATAATTGGTTCCTTCAGTGACATGCACAATAGCAGCTATATGTTTGTTGCTTCTTTAATTGGTCAACATAACTCAACTAGCATGTGTGAGGAACTAGCAACGCCTTGTGTGTGGTACCACTCAATCGTGCAAACTCGCTCATTTCCGTAGATCATCGGAAATAATTATTTTTTGGAAAAAAAAATAAAAAAATAAAATGGTTGAGGCAGTTCCGATTGTGGTACCACTATAACAGCTGCTGTTGTGTACGATGATTATAATTTGTATAAGAGTTGACTTTGTATTTTTGCATTTAGAATGCATTTAGTGTAGAAAAATAAGTCCACTTTCATAAAAAAATTATAAAAAATTCTTCCTAATCGAATTACTATGCTAATCTGTTATTTTCTATAACTATCAAATAATGCATCAACTTGTATTAATTGTATAAATAATTTAAATTTGCGCATTGAAAACAAACGGATGTAGCGAGGCCTCTTTTCAACTTACTCCTAATACCAGGTGCGAAGCGCCGAGTTGGTGATGGAGTGGGAGGAGGTTTCTCTCTCAGAATCGGGGTTCGGGGGACCTCCCACCACTTGTTTTTTGTTTGTCTTTGGACCAAAATGTTGCTCGCACAAGCGATATTTGTCAGGATTATAGCCATTTTATCCTCACAAACATTTGGTAATTATCCACCCTTACCGCCTCTACCCCCTCTGGTTTTTATTGCATTTTTCAACCTTTTAGGATTTTTTCAAAAAATAGAAAAACTTTTTCGAAGTTACTCCCGGGAGTAAAGATTATGTCATGAGTTGGGGGCAAGTGGGGTATAACATCAAATTAAATTTGCTGATAACAGTTAAAAGTAAATTAAAAAACACTGGAAACAGTTAACAGTATATCTAATAACAGATAACAGTTAATATTTTTTCACAAAAACAGATAACACAATATAAAGTTTTGTCAATAACTGGATAACAGAAATAACCCTTGCCCTTCTCATGTATATAACTTATTTTCAAAATATATTTTGTCTTGTATTCGCGTGCAGTTAGAATTATGTTTAATAATGTTAAATAAGTTTCCATCATCCCAAACCGAGAGTTATTCGGTATTAAAGTACTGGAGGCGTCTGGATTTGGAAGAGTGATCGGTTCCAATACATTGGTATTGGAAACCCTCATAATTACAAGGATTTTCTATTGCATTATTATTGGAATCAGCTGCTCTTCCAATTGCCTCCATTCCCTTTAATAGCGAATTGTGAGGATTTTCTCTTGTACTGGTACTGTTACTGGTTCCAGATCGCCTCAAGTTCCTTTAATACCGAATAACCCACGTTCTAGGATGATGAAAACTTACTTAACATTATTAAACACAAGGATTTTTAATAATTTGTACTAGTTATAACCCCAACTGCAGCTAATATCTTTTGGAATTTACGCGAACTTGACATTCATATTGTAAGGGCAAATAACTGTCTGCAAATTTAAATTGAATGGCGAGTACTAGTTGTCTCCCTTCGGTTAGGAAAAAATGAAAACTACAACAACTGTATCTATAATATTACGGTGTTCATAGTACCATCGTACCATCTCGCATCAAATTTCATACGAAACTGAAGCACATTATGAAGGTTTTCTGTTGTATAATATACTTTTCCAGATATCCAGTCTTTTTAATACCGAATAACCCGCTTTTTGGGATGATCACAACTTTTTAAAAGAATATCAGACATATTCACAACTTTTTAAAAGAATATATTTACTGCAATTGCATGCGAATACAAAACAAAATATCTTTGGCAAAAGCTAAACCTGTACCGTTGGATGCTTTTTGAATTCGATGTAACATGAGGCCCCGGGTTCAATCCTCCGTGGTGCCACTGAGTTCCGTCGGTGTGTTCTTGGGCAAGACACTTTCCCTTAGCCTCGTCCGTCGGATGGGGACAACATTCAATTCAATTCAATTCATACTATAAGGGCAAATAACTGATTGCAACTTTAAATTAAATGATAAGTACTCGTTGTCTCCCTTATATTAAAAAGTGACTGAAGGCCCAACGCCTACTCATACGCCAAATAAGTTGGTGTTGTCATTTCAGATGAATCAACAAAAAGCAAATCAAACATTAGGATTCCTTCGTAGAAAACAGGGGCGTAGCTAGACATTTGTTTGATGTGTGGCCCCGACCATTTTTAGTGACCAACCCAAGGATGCTCCACTCCATGAAATGCAGAAAACTTGACCAACAACGTAAATATAGTAGGTTCTCCCTACAAGATAGCATAGCCAACAGTCGTGTAGCTGAAGAGATTGACAGATAAAGACTAGTGAAACTTTCCGTAGATCTCCTTGAGCGTCGAATTAAGTTACCAACTTATATAATTAATTTTACGAATATTTAATCACAGGTACATGTATACGGTATGTATGTAAATGAAAAAAAAGAGCGAATTTGTGTATTTGAACTTTTGACCCAGAGTCCCACGGTGACCCTGGAGCAAATGATACTGATATTCCCAAAATCATTACAATTTATTGAGAAAAAAAGAAGGTATTTGACAAAATTTATACCCCCCCACCCACAACCTGGGCCCCCGGGCAGATGTCCGATTTCGAAATAATAAAATCGTCTGATATGTTGTTCTTTCATAGACGATTACATACCCCAAATATAGAAAAATGACAGTGTAATTGAATTTTTGGTGCATTTGACCCCCTGAGAGACCCTGGGTGCGGAGCCATCATCATGATGTTTCATTTGAGACATAATTACAAAAATAAAGACCCCAAATCGTGGGTATAATAAAGCTTTTGTTTTAATCGGCGTGTATACGTTTTTATATAACCTCAACACCTGGCTAGAGTTTTGCGGATTTGTAGCGCAGGTTTTGCCGTTATTTAGAGGGTTAGTTTCTTTAAAATCGTGAAATTCGTGAAATTTCGGCACTGTGCCACGTGAAATTGAAATAAATTTCGCAGCTTCCTGTCTATTTGTTGTAAGTCTGTGGAAATGTACATTGCCTTTGGTAAAATCGTGACCCGGATTTATTGACAGTAGTGCAGCGCGTGGCGCTTTCATATTGACAGTTTCGTGGATTCGCAAACGAGTGCACGAGAACTTCCAGATTCATGTTGGTGGAAACTGTGAATCATACTATATAGTAGTCACTAGTGTGTGCTTCTGAAGGCTGACCATACACGCAGAGCATCTAGATTAGGATCAAAGGTAAGTTCTTAACACTTAAGTACTACTTAAGCGGCAAATTAGTCTGTCGTTTTCGGTGGATAATTCAGATATATAGTGGGTTAGTGGGTGGCGGTGGGAGGGTGGAGGGAGAGTGGGTATAGAATCACTTGTGTTAAACGTTTAAATTTAAAATGAAAGGAAAATGTCTATTTAGTTTCTGATTTAGATTTTCTTTTTTAGTTGTACGATAGCAAATGTTTCTTTCATCTATACGTCATGTTATTTACACGTGTGTCACATATGTAAATGATACATATGTGTCACATATGTAACACATATATTTTTCAAGTTAAAAATTAAATATACAGGTGCCACATATGAAATGTATACATATGTATTTCTATGAAACTATTATGCGTGAAATACATAAAGTATTTATAAAACCTTTTTGTAGAATATTGTAGAAAATGGTTAACAACCTATCATTTTTAATATTATTTAGTAAAAAATACGTTCATATGTTTAACATGTGTGTTACTTTCATATGAAATACATATGTGGAATACATATGTTATCACATATGTAAAACATACAAAGTTCAAGCCTAGATATGTTTCCTGTGTACGCGGAAGTGGTGCTTGTCTGGACCAAGTGGTTAAATGGACACTCAGCAATCTTGATTTTTTAACAACTAACGGCGTCCCGTTATTTTTTCTACATAACTTGCATTAATTATAAGAATAGTATAAAGGCTAGCAAATTGTTTTACATTTACCTGTTGATTACATTGCACTTAATTAGATATATATGAATCAGGTATAAAGTCAAATGATGCTGGATAAATTAATCGAGACTTTACTCGCAATGCTTGATAAACACTTCAAGAGAACCGTGTGTCTCTTTAATATAATGATTTGTTTGTTTGTATGTTGTTTTACGTCATTTTCAAAACATGCAAGGTTATGTATAACGGTCGTTTTTTTTGTGGTATAGGAAGACCATCCACTTTTCCTGGGTAGAACCAGTACTGTTCACCCCCGCCATCCGTAAGAATCGACACTTCCTCACTTACATTGAGACCCTGACAGAATGTTAAAGGGTATACATCCGGATGTTCGTGAGTGTCTCGATGTCTGACTTAAAATTGACAAACAATGATAATTTCAATTCTGAAGAGAAAAAACATGATGAAAGAGCATTACACTGACTCCTGATTTACCGGGACATTTATTCTGCTCTGTAATATACTGAAAGGAAAAAGAAACGGAGGGTGCGTATTTCCGCTATATATTGTATGTTTAATATGCTACTGCTAATCGAATGGTACAGGGCGACATTAGGCCTGTCCTTTTAGAAAGAAGGTTTAAACAGCACTGAACACACCAATGGTTACCCCTTTAAAGTTTCATTATCGTCAGAATGCGCATTTGGCTCAAGCAGGTGAGCAAACTTAGGCTTTAAATGTTGCAATCACTTAACATTAAATACAGTACTGAACTGGCTCAATTTTTCAAAGAGGAACTTCAGCATTTATGAATTTCTTGTTACAACGTGTACTGTGATTAAAACGTCTACAACATCACAGTTGTGTCCTTTCTCTAACTAACTGCCCTTTTTTTTTTACAAAAATTCTTCGGATTTCCATGGAATATATATGGAATTAAGTGTGCAGTATATGCAATATTTAGCGGAAATACGCACCCTGCGTTTCTTTTTCCTTTCAGTATATGTGCTATCCTAGGTTACGCACCAGGGTTTAAATTAAGTCCGATTTCATTTAAAATATACTTGGTGATTTAAAATGATCACGGTACAGGGTCTCAATGTAAGTGAGGAAGTGTCGATTCTTACGGATGGCGGGAGGTGTACAGTACTGGTTCTACCAGTGGATGGTCTGCCTCCACCACAAAAAAAAAACGACCACCACAAAAAAAAAACGACCGTCATATATAACCTTGCACTGCATGAGTTGAAAATGACGTAAAATAACATACAAACAAACAAATCATTATATTAAAGAGAGACACGGCTCTCTTGAAGTGATTATCAAGCATTGCGATTGATACGACACTTTTATCGTGAATTAAAACATTTTTAAAATGTTAGATATTTCGAGAAAAAGCCTGATGCCTTTTTTAAGTACTGGTAATTGTATTTAGTTTGTGGTACAGTGTAAGCGGCCTGCAAGTTACGTTTGTGGTACAGTGTACGCGGCCTGCAAGTTACGTTTGTGGTACAGTGTACGCGGCCTGCGGTTCCAAGTAATGTTTATGGTACAGTGTACGCGGCCTGCGGTTCCAAGTTACGTTTGTGGTACAGTGTACGTGGCCTGCGGTTCCAAGTTGCGTTTGTGGTACAGTGTACGCGGCCTGCGGTTCCAAGTTACGTTTGTGGTACAGTGTACGCGGCCTGCGGTTCCAAGTTGCGTTTGGGCGTTGTGGTTTCTGTAGGACCATTTTCTTACTTTTGGAAATGGTTTTACAACAATACACATAAATTCTTGCGTAAAGATATGTGGTATTGTATTGAAGGGACACCCTTTACATCACTTTGACATTTTGGATTGCTTATATATATTTTTTGTTAAATACAGTTTTGAGTTTTTAACGTGTCTTCATATGTTTCAATATAGTATTGGTGAATGATATCAACAATGAGTAATATGCAATAACAATTTGCTCTATACTATTCTTATAATTAATATTAATGATTGAACAAATGTAATTTATGTAGAAAAACTAAAGAAACACCTTCAGTTTTTAAACAATCGCGAATGCCTGTGTCCCTTTAATAGAATGTTACTTTTGCATATACCATGATTTCGTTCATAGCAGGACGGGGGATTTAATCGGTCTTTAGTTTGAGGGAGAGGTAGCAGTTTTACGGAGAAACTGATGCTTAGTGATTCAAATGTATTCAAGTAAAAGATCAATGCTCACGTTAGGCCAAAAAACAACAACAACAAAAAACAGGTGTGTTTCCTATTGCGTGCTCTGAAAAAACCTATTGCTTGCTCTAAAAAAATAGCGTTTTTTTTCAGCAGGATATTGTGAGATTCTACATGTATTTATCTCATAAACCCCATATCAGTTGATGATACAATTGAAAGTTTCATGAAAAGTTTTAGGGTCGGCCCCTTAAAAATAGGGTCGGTCGGGCCGCCGGAAACACAGGTATTTTTTTATGAGAAATAGACCGCAAATAAGCATATTATATAATTAAGCATCTGATGTATTATCACAGAATTCCCATCAATTATCACTATATCAATAAATAATATATATTTCGAATCAAAGAAGACACATAGTTATTATCATAGTTTCAATGCTGCATCCGATGTCTAATTACCACGCCTACCAACCGCTCGTGGCACCGCGTCTAACCTAGAACGCGTCATGTACGATATAACGTTGAATTACGGTTTTGTTAACGTTCCATAACCGGTATTTCCTGTTGATGTCATTTGGGGACAGACGACTGAGGTATGAAAACCACGTTATTTGTATAGAGATGTCTAGGTTTTTAGGATAAGATATAGTGCGTACGAGCCGGAAAGGATTGAAGTTTTACCTTCTTGTATCAGTTTAGTCGAAAAACCTGTAGTTTTTTCAATCATTCGTGAGAAAGGACGTTTTTCGTCGTTTTCGGATGGACAGGTCATATATAAAACAAGTCATTTTCATACATATACACCCATGCAAATGTTTTTTTTTGGCGTTGGCGTCTGCACCGTTTTAGGAGTATCCGGTGCTGCCATTGAACGCCTGTTTTTGATGAAAAACTGTATATTGTCACGTATAATGGTGAATAAATTTTTTTCAAAGCCTTAATCAAAAATCGAAAACAGTCATTCAACACAACTGTGAAAGAACAAATGTCCGAACTGAAAGTCCAGTATTTTTTTTAGAGTTTACGTTTCGCGTGACGGTTAATGAAGTAAACGTGCATGCACACGTAATTAAAATGGTATTTTTCATTGATAAAACGCTTCTAGTCACATGTGTTGCCATTAAAACATTGAAGTAGATTAGTATCACATATCTTAAACTACCAGCAGTGGACATGATGCCTCGTACATTCGACGTTAAGATGTTTAATGCTTGTTTTGTTATATTCGAAAACATTTTGAATTTGTGTTAGAAAGTTTCTAGTAATCAATATCTGAAATCCGATTTTCACGTTCATCGTAATCATTATTGTAATCATATCTGCGTTCTCTTCTGTTCTTCATTGAATTTTGGATTTTAGTCCACTGTATTTTATTGTACCATCGTCTGCAGCGAATGAATTGTGGCCAGAAGTCGTCTGCCAGAATGTTCACCTGATAGTGGGGTACAGTTAGTCTAGCAACAATGTCTCCTGTTTTACTCTCGAACATAGATAGTTCCGTATTGGCAATCCCTTGTTCAACTAGAAACGACTCAAATCCTTGTGTCCCTGCAGAAGAATGTAGCTGTGCTTGTCGGCGTATTTATCTCTCGAGTATTTTTATTTGAATGCTTCTTATTTTGACTGTACTACTTCGGCGTAGGTCATGTTTTCTGCTCTGCTTGCGCAATAGCTGATGTTACTATGATTGGAGCTGCCGCGTATTGAGGCTATCTATGTTGGGGAGTAAATCAAGTCATTCATGGAGTGTTTCTCTCACTGGTTTTCAGAAGTGTCTCTCGTGGCAAGTTGCTGCTGTATTGCCGTTTGGGTTTACATTAAAGTAGTTATGTCTTTGCATGCAGAATCCATTGCAGATTATATACATTTTATTTCAGCGCGGTAAGATTGCAACATGCTGTTTACTCTCGACTCGCTTTCTTTAATTTTCGTTGTCATGTGAGTTTCAGATTCTTGCACTTTTCTTCTGAGATAAATGTTTTCAGCTTTTCTGCTTTCATTTTCGTGTGTCGTTTCAACATCTTTCTGTCTGTTCTGTTGGGCTGTGAGCTAGTAGGAGAAACCCTCCCCAACAGGGGGACTTTTGTAGGGTATGATTTTCTGAAAGAACATACAGTAAGTTTCAAAATGAAACATGTGTGCCATCTGAGCGTTGGGGCTTTAGTGAGTTTTGGGGTAAAACACTGCGTTTTTAGACGAAAATCGCCGAAATCTGGAATTATTTTTTAGAAAAAGAATGGAATACATTAGAACCAATTTGAATTGATGGACTCTTTCTCGGAACGCATCTCTACTTGTCCCACCATATAATTTATGGATCCGGTACTTAAATAATGAGATTTTGGGTAAAATGTTAAAAAATTGAATAAAATCGCTGATTTCTGTAATACATTGGGGATATTTAACTAAAAATTAGAAATATATCTAATACAACAGAAAAAGAAATATTGTAACCTTTTTGGGCAGGGTAAGGTCCAGTGATTAAGTAGAAAAAAGTCCCAAACCGCATGATGTTTAGAAATGCCTTAATTTTGGGGCAAAAAATTTGTATTTTTGTCAAAAATCGCCGGAATCTGGAATTATTTTTTGAAATTAATTTGAACATAAACTTATCAAACTGAAACGGATTCTATATCTTCATCTTATTGGTGGAAAATACTCAAATCCTTCATTAAACCCAATGAACGGTCCTCAAGTTTACCTCCGTTAAAACATAATGGTAACATATTTACTGACAACAAAGATATACTTGACGATATTGATAAACCACTCCCCTATATTGACGTGTGCCCAGCGAGACCAACTCTTAGTCAAATCACCATTACTCCCGACGAGGTCAAATCTGTGCTTCAAACTCTAAAATTAGGCAAGGCAGCTGGACCGGATAAAATTAACAATACACTCCTTAAACAGTTATCAACTGAATTATCAACTCCTTTATGTAAACTATTTAATAGATCTTTACACACTGGTAAAGTCCCATCACAATGGAAACTAGCGTACGTGTGTGCTGTATTTAAAAAAAACGATCCCTGTGACGTATCAAACTATCGTCCGATATCCCTTCTTAGTACTATTGACAAAGTCTTTGAGAAAATTATTCATAAACATGTTTTTAATTTCCTTATAAGACACCATATAATTACTGCTCTCCAATCTGGTTTTGTCCCAAACGACTCAACTGTTAACCAATTAGTCTCTCTATACAATACATTTTGCAAAGCGCTTGACGAGGGCAAAGAAGTCAGGGCCATATTCTGTGATATATCGAAAGCCTTTGATAGGTTCTGGCATAAAGGACTACTTCTCAAACTTCAGGCCGTTGGAATTACTGGTCAACTTCTAACGTGGTTCACGGACTATCTCCGTGATCGCAAACAACTTGTAGTAATGCCTGGCGTTTTCCTTGATACAGTAGCAATATCTGCTGGGGTACCTCAGGGTTCTATTTTATGGCCTTTACCTTTTATTGTCTATATTAATGATATAGCAAACATCAACTCTACTATAAAACTCTTTGCCGATGACACCAGTCTCTATTTTATTGTAGACACGCCTGTCAATAGCTCAGTGATTCTCAATAAAGACCTTAAAACAATTCAAGACTGGGCAGACAGATGGCTGGTTAATTTCAATGCTAAAAAGACCGAATCAATTATAATCTCTAGAAAGACAAACAAACCAGTACATCCCCCACTTATCATGAACAATATATTATTATTAACGAAGTTGACTATCATACACATTTAGGTATCACATTATCAAATAACGGATCTTGGAATCAACATATAAATATGATAAAAGAAAAGGCGTGGAAACGTATACATATTATGAGAAAATTAAAATTTACATTAGACAGAACATCACTCGAAACTATTTATCTAACGTTTATCCGACCTACGCTTGAGTATGCGGATGTAGTTTGGGACAACTGTACAATAGCTCAAGAGCAAGAACTCGAGAAAATACAACACGAAGCCGCCAGAATTGTTACTGGAACAACTAAACTTGTAGCTTTAGATAAACTTAAACAAGAAACTGGGTGGGAAAGTCTCAAAGACAGAAGAAGGAAACATAAACTGCTATTATTCTATAAAATGAACTACGGTCTGTCTCCATTTTATCTATCCTCTCTAGTGCCGAAAAGTGTAGGTGACAGTTAATTACAATCTTCGTAATCGTGACAACACTCGATCTCTCCAGTGCAACACCCAGCTATATAAAAACTCATTTCTTCCCTCAGCTGTGCATGAATGGAATGCACTTTCACCAGAACTAAAACAATCAGAATCTGTTTCTGTCTTTAAAACCAGACTAAATATTGACATTACTTAAACTCCAAAGTGGTACAACTCGGGTGACCGAAAAGCTCAGATACTACACACACGTCTACGCACTCACTGCAGCAGCCTTAATCAACACCTCTATTCCAAGAACATTGTTGACAGTCCTCTTTGTACTTGTGGAAATACTGAAGATACAAAACATTTTCTTTTGCACTGTAATAATTATCACCAACAAAGAATTGTAATGATGAATGCATTGAAAGACTTTAATAATATATCTATTAATACCCTTCTTGCTGGGGATCCCCTAGTATAAAATGAAACAAATTGTAGAATTTTCAAAAAAGTGCAAGATTTCATTTTAAGAACAAAACGTTTTTGAAACAGGTGTCTATCATCTATCAATATGATAAAAAAATGTACCGTAACTCGCATAATATAGGTTCAAATTTCACGGGAATCAGGTGACATACACAACATTCCTTTCAAATTAATATGGCCGATTCACTTTTCTAATAGTTTAAGGCTAACAAGTCAGAAAACTAGATTTACTTACCCTTTTGAAACTTTTTTTTTTTTACCGGGAACTGTACCTACGGCTGCCGAACTGTGCCTAGGCTGCCGGTAATCGGGTGTGCGAATGCCTTATGTTTAGGCGAAAAATGTGTATTTTTGTCAAAAATCGACGGAATCTGGAATTATTTTTGAAAATAGTTTTAACATAAACTTATCAAATTGAAGTAATATAATGTTGCACAGCATACATATTCAAGTGTTTTCTTGCATCATAGATAACATATCTGCTGAAATATGTTGGAAAAAAGGACTAAAATCACTTATTTCTGCAATCCATTGGGGGTAAAATCTAGAAAAATATATAATACCGGTACAATAGAAAAATAGACTGTAAGCTAGTAGGAACCTCACCTCAGGGGGAATTTTGTACACCCTAGCTATTTTTCTGAAAGCCCATTATGTGTAGAGCATTCTGGAACATGTACGTGTACCAACTGGCGACTTGGACTTTACCACGTTACCGACATTTCGAACATGGTACATAGAGCTATACAGTATACGTTATAAATAGAGAAATAGCGTTGAGCGACCCTCTGCGTACGGCCACTGGGCCGACCCACATATTTTGCGACACAACGGGACCGGTGGCCAGCCGTCGGCAAAGGTCCCCATTACATGTGGCACTCGGTCGCTAGTCCATATTAGGGGAAGGCTACCCGAGTTCTAGTGTGTTAAAATACACGTTTAATGCTCTTTTGAAATTTTTCGTATTGGCGAGCATCAACGTATATGCAGTTACATAGAACGTCAGAATAATAAAAAAAAACTGCATAGGAGCCAATTTATTAGGCTACCCGAGTTCGAGTCTCGAACAAAGTACATAGAGCTATATACAGTTATATAGAAGGATATAGCGTTGAACGACCTTCGGCCGACGGCCGCTGGGCCGACTTACAGATTGAGTGACACAACGGGACTAGTGGGCAGCCGTCGGCAAAGGTCCCGGCAACGCGTGGCATTCAATCGCTAGGCTGTATCAGGGGGGAGCCTACGCGAGTTCGGGTCTCGAACCTCGTAACTCACCTAGAGATTTATACAGTATAGTTATATATGTATAGAGGGAAATAACGTTGAGCGACCCTCGGCCGATGGCCGCTGGACCGTTCCACATATTTTGTGAAACAACGGGACCGGTGGCCAGCCGTCGGCAAAGGTCCCCGCTATGCGTGGTACTCAGTCCCTATGCCTTATCAGGGTGAAGGCTACCCGAGTTCGAGTCTCGAACATTGCACATAGAGCTCTATATACAGTATAGTTATATATAGCGACCCACAGCCGACGGCCGCATGGCCGACCCACAGGTTTTGTGTCTCAACGGGAACGGTGGCCTGCCTCGGCAAAGGTCCCCAACCATGGCACTCGGTCGCTAGACCGTATCAAGGGGGGGGGGGGGGGGTGGGGGGAGAGGGGGGTGCTACCTGAGTTCGGGCCTCGAACATGGCACCTAGAGTTATATACAGTATAGTTATAGAGAAATAGCGTTGAGCGACCCTCGGCCGACGGCTGCTGGGCCGACCTACAGATCTTGTGACACAACGGGACCATCTTGGACGCCATGATTGATTTCTTTTTATTGTGTTACACCTAAATTTCGGCTAGTATACATATGCATATTATACACAGTCTAATTAATATTTTGATATATAGAAACCCTTACTTACAGGCGAACACCAGTTTTTACAGCCACCTATTTGCACTAAAAATAAGTTAAGTCAGCGATTTTAGTCATTTTTTCAACATTTTGCACTAAAATATAAATACTTGTATTTACATATATGTTATATCTGATACAATAAATGACTTGGATATGTATAGTGTGCAACATTTTATTGCTTCAATTTGATAAGTTTATGTGCAAACTATGTTCAAAAGATAATTCCAGATTCCGTCGATTTTTGACGGAAATACACAAAGTCAATATTTTAAGCATCATATGGTTTAGGGCTTTTTTCTACTTAATTATTGGACCTTTGTCTATCTAAAATGTTACAATATGTCTTTTTTCTATTGTATTAAACATTTTTTTCTAAATTTTAACCCAATACCCCCAATGGATTACAGAAATCAGTGATTTTTGTATTTTTTTCCAAATGTTTTCCCTAAAATGCCAATATATTTGTGCACATACGTTACACAGTAAAAAGTAAGTGTAATCGTGTAAACAATTTTAGGGAAATGTTTTCCTTATGCCGGCGTTTTCTCGCAAAATACACTAAACAATGTATAACCTTATACATAAGTTTACACCGCGCAAAACTTCACTATTTTGGGGTAAACTTTATCCACTCTGAAGTGTAAATGTTTTTAAGTTAGGCAATGTCTTGCCACTATAACGGCTAGCTAAAGAGAATCAACTGAGGCGTAACTTTGTATCTGGATTATGATAACATTTCTCCAAGAACATGGAAACGAATCCCTTAAAATGATTGTCTCTATAGCACTTAAGAGGTAACGTTAAACTTTAAGCACATTTTTAATTATTTATTTAAACAAATACACGTCACTGATGGTATAACGATATCGACCTGTAGTACAGTTCATCAAACCTTTATGTAACCCCTACCGTTTGGTTGTGTTTAAACTAAAACTTTCCATACATGTATGTAGGCGTATATACGTGTCTCAATAGGTGATGTGATAAGTTTATAATAATGCTCCTTGAGCTAGACGTTTCAGAGCGTTTTACGATGTCAACAAAAAGAAGTTGACTATCTTCAATTTGTTGCTGGGAACGTTTGAACAGCGATTTTATTAAAAAAATTAACATTTTTACCCAAAATCTCAATATTTAAATATCGGATCCTTAAATTATATGGTGGGACACGTAGAGATGCGTTCCGAGAAAGATTCCATCAATTCAAATTGGATCTAATATATTCCATTCTTTTTCTAAAAAATAATTCCAGATTTCGGCGATTTTCGTCTAAAAACGCAACGTTTCCCCCCAAAACTCACTAAAGCCCCAACGCTGAGATGGCACACATATCTCATTTCCAAGCTTAATGTATGTTTTTACAGATAATCATACCCTACAAAATTCCCCCTGGTGGTTAGAGGGTCTACAGCCAGCTCAAGAACTATATGTATTTCAATTGAGTACCTTGCTCAGTTCTACAGAATAGTCTGCAGTTTGATGTTTCGAAGGGACACGTTCATCGTTTACACTGTCTGCCTCTATTTGTGCCTGTTTATATGTTTCACTTTGCTAAATATCGATTCTATTTC
Organism: Cyrtodaria siliqua; assembly: GCA_037043455.1. Lineage (NCBI taxonomy): Eukaryota > Metazoa > Mollusca > Bivalvia > Adapedonta > Hiatellidae > Cyrtodaria > Cyrtodaria siliqua. The sequence goes on from JAWPHD010011607.1 coordinate 62,165, forward strand.
GTGTGCTTCTCCTTTTAAAAACATATGCAGAGCATAACAATCCATAGCTAGCTTCGGCGAGCAGGGTTTCGGCGAGATCCTCGTCTAGATATTAGTTTACCCCTGCGTGGGACTTGCAAAACTTCCAGTAGACTTGCTCGTCGAAATAACAGATATCTGTACGCACTCAGCTCGTTCTCCGAGTGATTTGTCAATTTTAATAACTTGCCCACATACAAGTCTCTTGGGAGGTTGACAAATCGCGATCAATCATTTTGCAAAGTTGAGTACCTGGAATCTGTGTGCTTTGCCAACCGTCATACTCGGGTTTAAGGCGAATACAAAATGAAGTTGAAGAAAATGCCTATGATATGTTTATCTTTATCAAGGCAAATGTATGTAATGTATTTCCAACACTGAACATATTTAAAATATAGTGTTTCGTGAGTTCTTCACTCTATTTTATAATACGAGGGTCATTCAATAAGTTCTGTCACTAACGCGTTTTAACAAGTATGTGCTCGTTGTGAGTGTTGATGTTTGATACCAAATTAAAGAGAGTTTCAATACCATTCCATTGATGTTAAAATGAATGCTGTATCTGTTGTGTGACGAAAGTTATGGAACATTTAATACCCATCACTTATACATACTGACGCACTTTCGTCCTGAGTTTTTTTCAGGTATGTTAATTGTTACTTTTTTAAATGTCTGTTTCTCTTTAGGTATTTGTCGAAGACCTTTGAAATTGCTCATACATTACCAGTTATATCTGTGCATTACAAGATTCAGGATTTAAGCGTGGTAGATGAAAAGGTATTATCTTAGAAATTAACATTTTAAGCTAACGTGTAAAATTAATTTAATGATAAATGGACATTAAATGGAAGGGCAGTCTTATGAAATAGCGTTTTTGGATGATCAATATTTTCACTAAACATTGTACAAAATTGTACAATAATGTGTTGAATATGAAATTTAATCTCTGAAGGACTTGGATTTGTATAAAAATATGAAAACATATTAATACTATAAGAATAATTAAGACATTTAACAGATATTATAACATTTACGTAAACAAAATGAAGAAAATCAGTGTTATTTCTGCTAAAATTAAGGGATATGCATTCACTCATATCTGGTTTGCAGCAAGACCTTTCCGAATTCTTGACAATCATTTTCATGGATTATGGGCGAATAACAACAGATGGCGCACAAGAAAATTTAAAAGCATAGAATTATTCAAATAATTTTTACAACGTTTTGTAACAAGGACATTTTCAGAGATCCAGTACCCAAAAGGTGTGGTAGGGGGAGGTAATTCAGGTGTAGAAATAACCGGAAATATTTCATTTTCGTTGTGGAATTTAAGAGAGCGAACCCGATAGTACTATAAATACACTACTTTATCTCAGTGTAATATCCAGTTCAAAGGATATATGCCTAGTGACAGAACTTTTTGAAGCACCCTCGTATTGCGCGAGTTGTATTGCAACACATTATTGCAACAATACAAAGAATGATAATATCCAATATTGAAGCAGATAAGAGCCGAGGTGGTATTAAGATGGTATTAATATGCGCATTAATGATTTGTTATATGAACAAACAGAACAAGTAGCATCAATGCTTCTAAGTAACTAGAAGGCCACAGTGGTCAACTACTCGTAGTTTTGTCAATGCTTCTAAGTAACTAGAAGGCCACAGTGGTCAACTACTCGTAGTTGTGGCAATGCTTCTAAGTAACTAGAAGGCCACAGTGGTCAACTACTCGTAGTTGTGTCAATGCTTCTAAGTAACTAGAAGGCCACAGTGGTCATCTACTCGTAGTTGTGTCAATGCTTCTAAGTAACTAGAAGGCCACAGTGGTCAACTACTCGTAGTTGTGTCAATGCTTCTAAGTAACTAGAAGGCCACAGTGGTCAACTACTCATAGTTGTGTCAATGCTTCTAAGTAACTAGAAGGCCACAGTGGTCAATGCTTCTAAGTAACTAGAAGGCCGCAGTGGTCAACTACTCGTAGATGTGTCAATGCTTCTAAGTAACTAGAAGGCCACAGTGGTCAACTACTCGTAGTTGTGTCAATGCTTCTAAGTAACTAGAAGGCCACAGTGGTCAATGCTTCTAAGTAACTAGAAGGCCGCAGTGGTCAACTACTCGTAGTTGTGTCAATGCTTCTAAGTAACTAGAAGGCCACAGTGGTCAACTCCTCGTAGTTGTGTCAATGCTTCTAAGTAACTAGAAGGCCACAGTGGTCAACTACTCGTAGTTGTGTCAATGCTTCTAAGTAACTAGAAGGCCACAGTGGTCAATGCTTCTAAGTAACTAGAAGGCCGCAGTGGTCAACTACTCGTAGTTGAGTCAATGCTTCTAAGTAACTAGAAGGCCACAGTGGTCAACTACTCGTAGTTGTGTCAATGCTTCTAAGTAACTAGAAGGCCGCAGTGGTCAACTACTCGTAGTTGTGTCAATGCTTATAAGTAACTAGAAGGCCACAGTGGTCAATGCTTCTAAGTAACTAGAAGGCCGCAGTGGTCAACTACTCGTAGTTGTGTCAATGCTTCTAAGTAACTAGAAGGCCGCAGTGGTTAACTACTCGTAGTTGAGTCAATGCTTCTAAGTAACTAGAAGGCCACAGTGGTCAACTACTCGTAGTTGTGTCAATGCTTCTAAGTAACTAGAAGGCCACAGTGGTCAATGCTTCTAAGTAACTAGAAGGCCACAGTGGTCAACTACTCGTAGTTGTGTCAATGCTTATAAGTAACTAGAAGGCCACAGTGGTCAACTCCTCGTAGTTGTGTCAATGCTTATAAGTAACTAGAAGGCCACAGTGGTCAACTACTCGTAGTTGTGTCAATGCTTATAAGTAACTAGAAGGCCACAGTGGTCAACTCCTCGTAGTTGTGTCAATGCTTCTAAGTAACTAGAAGGCCACAGTGGTCAACTACTCGTAGTTGTGTCAATGCTTATAAGTAACTAGAAGGCCACAGTGGTCAACTCCTCGTAGTTGTGTCAATGCTTATAAGTAACTAGAAGGCCACAGTGGTCAACTACTCGTAATTGTGTCAATGCTTCTAAGTAACTAGAAGGCCACAGTGGTCAACTACTCGTAGTTGTGTCAATGCTTCTAAGTAACTAGAAGGCCACAGTGGTCAACTACTCGTAATTGTGTCAATGCTTCTAAGTAACTAGAAGGCCACAGTGGTCAACTACTCGTAGTTGAGTCAATGCTTCTAAGTAACTAGAAGGCCGCAGTGGTCAACTACTCGTAGTTGAGTCAATGCTTCTAAGTAACTAGAAGGCCGCAGTGGTCAACTACTCGTAGTTGTGTCAATGCTTCTAAGTAACTAGAAGGCCACAGTGGTCAACTACTCGTAATTGTGTCAATGCTTCTAAGTAACTAGAAGGCCACAGTGGTCAACTACTCGTAGTTGAGTCAATGCTTCTAAGTAACTAGAAGGCCGCAGTGGTCAACTACTCGTAGTTGTGTCAATGCTTCTAAGTAACTAGAAGGCCACAGTGGTCACCTACTCGTAGTTGTGTCAATGCTTCTAAGTAACTAGAAGGCCACAGTGGTTAACTACTCGTAGTTGTGTCAATGCTTATAAGTAACTAGAAGGCCACAGTGGTCAATGCTTCTAAGTAACTAGAAGGCCACAGTGGTCAACTACTCGTAGTTGTGTCAATGCTTCTAAGTAACTAGAAGGCCACAGTGGTTAACTACTCGTAGTTGTGTCAATGCTTCTAAGTAACTAGAAGGCCACAGTGGTCAACTACTCGTAGTTGAGTCAATGCTTCTAAGTAACTAGAAGGCCACAGTGGTCAACTACTCGTAGTTGAGTCAATGCTTCTAAGTAACTAGAAGGCCACAGTGGTCAACTACTCGTAGTTGTGTCAATGCTTCTAAGTAACTAGAAGGCCACAGTGGTCAACTACTCGTAGTTGAGTCAATGCTTCTAAGTAACTAGAAGGCCGCAGTGGTCAACTACTCGTAGTTGTGTCAATGCTTCTAAGTAACTAGAAGGCCACAGTGGTCACCTACTCGTAGTTGTGTCAATGCTTCTAAGTAACTAGAAGGCCACAGTGGTTAACTACTCGTAGTTGTGTCAATGCTTATAAGTAACTAGAAGGCCACAGTGGTCAATGCTTCTAAGTAACTAGAAGGCCACAGTGGTCAACTACTCGTAGTTGTGTCAATGCTTATAAGTAACTAGAAGGCCACAGTGGTTAACTACTCGTAGTTGTGTCAATGCTTATAAGTAACTAGAAGGCCACAGTGGTCAATGCTTCTAAGTAACTAGAAGGCCACAGTGGTCAACTACTCGTAGTTGTGTCAATGCTTCTAAGTAACTAGAAGGCCGCAGTGGTCAACTCCTCGTAGTTGTGTCAATGCTTATAAGTAACTAGAAGGCCACAGTGGTCAACTCCTCGTAGTTGTGTCAATGCTTATAAGTAACTAGAAGGCCACAGTGGTCAACTACTCGTAATTGTGTCAATGCTTCTAAGTAACTAGAAGGCCACAGTGGTCAACTACTCGTAGTTGAGTCAATGCTTCTAAGTAACTAGAAGGCCGCAGTGGTCAACTACTCGTAATTGTGTCAATGCTTCTAAGTAACTAGAAGGCCACAGTGGTCAACTACTCGTAGTTGAGTCAATGCTTCTAAGTAACTAGAAGGCCACAGTGGTCAACTACTCGTAGTTGAGTCAATGCTTCTAAGTAACTAGAAGGCCACAGTGGTCAACTACTCGTAGTTGAGTCAATGCTTCTAAGTAACTAGAAGGCCGCAGTGGTCAACTACTCGTAGTTGTGTCAATGCTTCTAAGTAACTAGAAGGCCACAGTGGTCACCTACTCGTAGTTGAGTCAATGCTTCTAAGTAACTAGAAGGCCACAGTGGTCACCTACTCGTAGTTGAGTCAATGCTTCTAAGTAACTAGAAGGCCACAGTGGTCACCTACTCGTAGTTGAGTCAATGCTTCTAAGTAACTAGAAGGCCACAGTGGTCACCTACTCGTAGTTGAGTCAATGCTTCTAAGTAACTAGAAGGCCGCAGTGGTCAACTACTCGTAGTTGTGTCAATGCTTCTAAGTAACTAGAAGGCCACAGTGGTCACCTACTCGTAGTTGAGTCAATGCTTCTAAGTAACTAGAAGGCCACAGTGGTCAACTACTCGTAGTAGCATCAATGCTTCTAAGTAACTAGAAGGCCACAGTGGTCAACTACTCGTAGTTGAGTCAATGCTTCTAAGTAACTAGAAGGCCACAGTGGTCAACTACTCGTAGTTGTGTCAATGCTTCTAAGTAACTAGAAGGCCACAGTGGTCAACTACTCGTAGTTGAGTCAATGCTTCTAAGTAACTAGAAGGCCACAGTGGTCAACTACTCGTAGTTGTGTCAATGCTTCTAAGTAACTAGAAGGCCGCAGTGGTCAACTACTCGTAGTTGAGTCAATGCTTCTAAGTAACTAGAAGGCCACAGTGGTCAACTACTCGTAGTTGTGTCAATGCTTCTAAGTAACTAGAAGGCCGCAGTGGTTAACTACTCGTAGTTGAGTCAATGCTTCTAAGTAACTAGAAGGCCACAGTGGTTAACTACTCGTAGTTGTGTCAATGCTTCTAAGTAACTAGAAGGCCGCAGTGGTTAACTACTCGTAGTTGTGTCAATGCTTCTAAGTAACTAGAAGGCCGCAGTGGTTAACTACTCGTAGTTGTGTCAATGCTTCTAAGTAACTAGAAGGCCACAGTGGTCAACTACTCGTAGTTGTGTCAATGCTTCTAAGTAACTAGAAGGCCACAGTGGTCAACTACTCATAGTTGAGTCAATGCTTCTAAGTAACTAGAAGGCCACAGTGGTCAACTACTCGTAGTTGTGTCAATGCTTCTAAGTAACTAGAAGGCCACAGTGGTCAACTACTCGTAGTTGTGTCAATGCTTCTAAGTAACTAGAAGGCCACAGTGGTCAACTACTCGTAGATGTGTCAATGCTTCTAAGTAACTAGAAGGCCACAGTGGTCAACTACTCGTAGTTGTGTCAATGCTTCTAAGTAACTAGAAGGCCACAGTGGTCAACTACTCGTAGATGTGTCAATGCTTCTAAGTAACTAGAAGGCCACAGTGGTCAACTACACGTAGTTGTGTCAATGCTTCTAAGTAGCTAGAAAGCCACAGTGGTCAACTCCTCGTAGTTGTGTCAATGCGTTGGTGAACTGTACTGTCTTTAGACTCCTGATTTCCTTTGTCAGGAGTTAGTAGTTTTTCTGTATGTTCAAGTTCTGTTTCGTTTGCCACTGTAATAACTTCCATCGGATCGCCCGGAAACCCCGACAACGCCCGTCGTTTGAACGAACACAAAATGGCAAGAAAGCTTCCCACTAGCACGACACTTCCTGAAATAAGTCGCAAATAAGTTTTAATATAATGGGGGCATCCATAAAGTACATGCGACTGGTGCAATATCTCAACAGTTCAATCGCTGCCACTCAAATTGGCACCAAATAAGCGCCATTGTCAAAAGTGAAGTTACTGTAACCTAGCCTCAAAGCAGATTAAGACATTGATAACTACTACAAAAATCAATAAATAATAGAATAATTGCAGAAAAAAACAATACATACAATAGTATACAAACGGTTTTCTCCATGTATAGACGAGCAAGCATATTAAATCTTTAAAAGAAAATAGCATCTTCTTTATAATAATAGAAAACTATGATAATTATGAGAAATGCTAAGATATAAAATAAAAATCAGTTTAGGGCTTATAGTAATTTCGTAAGAAATGTTTAAAAAAGAAGATCAGGAAAATTTATTGAACAATGTTGATCTGAGTTCAGCGTTTTTTTCTTTAAAAGAAGAATAACTTGAGTTTCATCTTCAGTTTAATTTCAGAGTTCATATTCTTCTTTCGTTTTGCTTTTTTTTTTTATCTCAGATAATAATTATATATTAACAAGAGGCCAATAAGGCCTGTATCGCTTTAAGGCTGTATGGTCGCCGTAATATTTTTCATGATTTATCTCACTGATTAACATATTCTGACAAATTTGATAGACATCAAGTGAAAAATAAAGCTTCCATGCTCTAAAATGTTGTCAGAGGATGGGAAGATATGGATGTTTATCAAAGTTTGAGATTTTGATGAATTAACAGTCTGATCAAGTTTGCAAATATCGGAATGAAAACATGAAGAAACTAGTGTTAATTAAAGGGACACACGGCAATCTCGATATGTTTTTTTAATAACTCGCGGCGTCCCGTTAGTTTTTCAGCATTAGTTGCATTTGTTCAGCTTTTAAAAATAATTGTAATAAAATATAAAGCAAATTAGTTTTATTTATTAATAACTGTGGATTATTTGCACCAATAATATATGTAAACCTATGGTAAAATAACGGAAGACAATATGAAAACTGAAAAACATATTTAATTATATGCAAGTATTAAAGTCAAAATGATACTGGATTAATAAATCTAGACGCTTATGTTAGTGCTTGATAACTACTTCATAATTGCCATGTGTTCCTTTAAGCAAAGCATAGCACCTTTCATTCCACCAAGAGCTATACTTTTGCCGGTTTTGCTCAAATTTGGCTGGTCATTGAACCTTAAGCTTTCAACGAAATAAACACTTCGACAACTTTTGGTAATTATCCGACTAAACAACTCACTCTTAACCTATTAATAAGCTTGTAAATAAAGGAATCTCAGTCAGGCTCAATTAACTAGGCATCATTAATAAGCAAGGACGTCACGATTTAACATACTCCTAATATGAGGTTTGAAGCGCTGAGTGGGCGGATGATTTTCTGAGTAGGTGCCCCCTTCCACAAGATCGTGTCTGTGTGTGAGGGAGGGGGCGGTAGGGTTCGGACATTCCCGATAAAGTGTTTATATTTGGTGCTCGTACAAGCGATATTTGTCAGGAATATAGACATTTTATGCTCGCAAAATCTTTCCACCCATCCTCACTCTGATTTTATTGCATTTTTCAATTTGTTTGTGTTGTTGCTTCAAGTTACTCCCGGGAGTAAGGAAATATGTCACATTACGCCGCTGATAGGCAATATAACTGTAACACAAAGATGATCATGTATATATGCTTATACAAAAAGCAATAAACCTTTTATGGATCGACTTTTCACGATTGAAGACTGCCATTACACGTTACCACCCCTTACAGGATTCAGGTAGACGTCATCATAGTGTCCACATCGAAACAATCCAAGAGCATAGTGACGAGCTGTAAATGGGTTAATCACTAAACATGCAATGCGTTGTAAAAGGATAGGGTTACCTATTTTGATAAACGTTTTTCAAAATTCTCCGGGTGGGAGCAAAGCGAATATAAGTTGTAGTTATGCTGGAAGACTGGTTTTAGTATAGTGTTTAATTAAAAAAAAATCATAAACGCTGCATACTTCAATAGTACATGTGTGTATAGTGTATATATGACGTGTGGTATTTATTTTGATTTTTCATGGTGGTAGTGGAATTGTTATGAAGACATTGCTGTCTGTCTGTCTGTCTGTCTGTCTGTCTCCAGTCTGTTTATTTTAAATTATTACTTGAATTTATTGTGTGAACAATTACTTTCCTGCAAAATAAAATTATTACTTGAATTTATTGTGTGAACAATTACTTACCTGCAAAATAAAATTATTACTTGAATTTATTGTTACTTACCTGCAAAATAAAAACTACTATCGTATGACCCCGTTTTTCCGTACAGCACACCTTAGATAAACGAAACACAGTAGAATTTAAATACGATCAATATCTTACTAAACTAATAGGTATAACTTATGCTAAATGTGCTGACAAGTCGGACAATCTCTGGTTGCCTAAATGCTCTGTTAAAGAAACTAACCCTCCAAATAACGGAAACATTACACTACAAAACCGTTTATCAAAATTCTAGCCAGGTGTTCAATTCATATAAAAATGTGTATCTGCAGATTAAAAGTATCGGTTTATTGAATGGTTCTTAAAATACCCGTGATTGAATATCCGCAAAATTAATTATGAGTTGGTAACTCATAATTTGACGCTGCTGTTTTGGGGGCTGGTTAAAGCCGTTTATATTGTGTTTTAAAATTTGCCTATTGATGGCGGGATGGGGATTTTTAAACTTCATAACAATTACATCTATATTGCCAGCAGTATATATATATGTTCCTACAAATCACCTGCTTTTCATACTGTTTGGTTTAGTTGATTTCTCATACAATAACAGTCATGAAGTTGTCAAACGTCATACAAACTAACATCTACACGACAGTGAGAATTGTTGGTGGGATAGCTAGAGTTCTCGGTAACATGATAGTATCAAAACCTTCCTAAATGTTCCATAAAACAATCTATATGTTATATGCGAGTACAAGCACTAACGAGCAAACATAGATGGTATTTCACGTTTAATGGAAACAATAACCAGCCTGTGCCAGATTGTTATGTTTATTTTATACGTCTTGATAATATAGCAACCGTCTTACCTACAATCGGAGGACCGACAACGAAGCCAATTCCGGCGAAGAAATATTCCAACCCATGTGCTGCCGACAAATGTTCCACGCCTACCATTGTCAAAGTTATTGGAGTCGTGAGTGAGTTCGGACTGCCGGTGAATATTCCAATCACGACTGCAAATATGTACTCCATGAAAGGGATGTCACTATAGAAAGGAAAGGTGAAGGTCACAATACCGGCAATTCCGAGCATGACAATATGCATCATAAGACTGTCGAGACCGCGTCGGTCCACAGTAAGGGCTGAGAGAAAGCGACCCATGGCGTTACTTACGCTGTAACACGTCATTATAATGGTGATTTCCGTTGAATGTGCACCTTTACCGGAAACGTAGTTTGGTAGGTGCATTAAGCACACAGCTTGCATTAAGTTCCACGTTAGTGTGCTTAACATGAACAAAACTAACGGAACATTGTGAAATAAATCAACACTGAATTTATTACTCAGTTTATTTAGAGACACAGTTAGCCAACTTTGATATTGGTTTTGTTTTTTAACAACGTTCTGATCATGCAGTTTTTGGTTCTTTCGTTTTCTTATACGAAGTTCTACTGAAGACGGTTTACATATCAAACCGACAACACAAATGTTCGCATTGAAAGCACTAAGGAGAAGATAAGTTCCGTGAAGTCCGAATGTATCCAACATTGTCAGCGCCATTGGGGCTGCAATGAACATACCCACTCCAATCACTGCCACTGACAATGATATCACGAGATTTCGACGTTTTTCGAAATAGTAACCAAGGACAACGATGTAAGGTAAGCAGGCGAGCGCACTGCCAATACCTGAAAAGGATAATTACATTATATATTTACATGTTTAAGCCGAATTAAATATTGGTATATATAATAAACAAGAAATTGAGAAATTCCAAAAAAAAGTGAAGCACGTATTTTTTCAAGCTAAACTCAAGGTATGGACAGTAACAAGGAGTTCTAACCGAGAAACCTGAAAGCTGTCACATGCTTCTTTTTGATAGATGAACTCTATGAAATTGCATCTCTTGATACCTTGATCTAAGCTTTAAGTATTGAGCAGAAACCCTATTTTTTCTATTTAAATAGTGATATTGACATTGAGCCGAAAAGCTGGGAAGCAATCCTTTCTTTTGCCACGAAGCATCTATCCACCCCAGTATACCGACAGGGAATGAAGTAGTTGGCAGCGATTGATAAAGACGGTAGTGTCCAGAACGCAATGTATGACTAAGGTAAGTATTTCAAGTGTTTTGCCCCTTTCTGAGGAGTATTGTATAAAAGAACTACATAGGCTTAATGTGCACTAATTTTAGAATAAGCATGCCATTTTTGGTGAAATATGAAGGTATATTATTTGAGCGACTGACAGATAAGTGTTTTTTTGCACAACAGTCATAAAAAGCAATCATCCCAGCATAAACAGTCAACATTTCAGCGAGCAAAAAGCATTTCTTAAAGAGTTGTGAATTTTTAAACGAGACAAAGGTAAGAAAAAATGCAGCAAAATACAGCAGTTGTAAAATATTTTGGCAGCGACTTGAAACAGTTGATAAAGATTTTTTCGCCATCAAACGAAATTGCGATTTTAAAGCTTATATTTATCCCAAATCGTTTATGAATGAACTTATCTGCACATTAAGCCTATGTAGTTCTTTTATACAATACTCCTCAGAAAGGGAAAAACACTTGAAATACTTACCTTAGTCATACATTGCGTTCTGGACACTACCGACTTTATCAATCGCTGCCAACTACTTCATTCCCTGTCGGTATACTGGGGTGGATAGATGCTTCGTGGTAAAAGAAAGGATTGCTTCCCAGCCTTTCGGCTCAATGTCAATATCACTATTTGAATAGAAAAAAATAGGGTTTCTGCTCAATACTTAAAACTTAGATCAAGGTATCAAGAGATGCAATTTCATAGAGTTCACCTATCAAAATGAATTATGAGTTGGTCAATCTTAATTCAACGCCCCAGTTTTGGGGTTTGGCCTGGCTGGTAAAAACCGTTTATACTGTGTCTATAGAGTTCGGATTCTCAAAATATGTTAGTTATGTATATATACACCTCGTCGTCAGTAGGTTTAGAAACGGTGTACATATGTTATAAACTTGGCTGTTGTTGGCGGGACGATACAAGGAACCAGACTACCTCCAAGGACACCATTTGTTACGATCAGCCAATCCAAACTGTTCATAAACGCACTAAGGAGATATGACAACGACAGCAGCACTCCGCCCGTAACGATGGTGAAGCGACAGCTCGTTGTTTCCATAACAACACTGGCAAATGGGCCTGCGTAATATTAAAACATGAAGCAATATTAAGTTTTGTAAACAACACTTAAGTTTTATGTGAACTTACCTTTAAAAATCAAATCATTACTCTAATTACAAATCCTAAGGTATAAGCAGATTATAGATATACTGGCGGTCACTGAAAACGCACCAGTAGATTATATGAGTGTTGAATTGTATTGCTTAAGTAAGTTTATAATAACAAGCGCATATTTTGAAATTGAAGAATATGAAATAACAAATGCAAACACTGACTGACTCATAATGCGTAAACATGGTGTATAGTGGTCAATTAAAGTCACATGGGTAGAAAACAAAATGGACACATTTCAATACCGGGCATGTCCAGCAGTTTTACCGTTCCTAGGAAATCCGATGTCACGTAATTACAGCACGAAAACGTCACTTAAGTGTCGTTTGACGTTATATTTTGAATAACGTAAACCAGTTGACCATAATAGTATTAACCGGTAGTAAAGTGTGTGCTTTAATTGAATATAATATAAGCCATATTTAGGAGTTATGAAACAATCAGTGTTTGAATTTGTTAATGAATATCCTTCAATTTTCAAAATATCCACATATTCTTTAAAATTAAGTAATAAAAGTTAACATCCATACAATCTACGGTTGCGTTTCCACTGACCACCAGTATACGTGTAGCATGGTGAACTTGTCTTTGATGAATGCATATCATTAACTCGTTCTTACTATTCGTACTGTATAACATCTCTGTTATATATATTGAAATACAAATCAAGTTACTATTTCAATAAATATTGTCTACTTATTTTAAGTGCTTCATTTGCGATGTGCTTGTATTCATATACGAAGGAAGAACGCGAAACAGCTTATTTTACTTAATATGAACTGTTTCCATGTATCATATCCCTATAAATATGTTGTTTTTGAATATACGATACGACATAGACCTAGCTAGTCATATCAATCAGGATTTCGTTGCCGGGCAACACGCGTGAAATAAAGGGTGAACAAATGTCATATCACGGAAATAACCGAATGTTCATCTCGATCCTTTTACCGGAGTGATACGGAAATAACCGATTATTTACGATTGTATTCGATTTGTCACGGGTATGGATTGTCGTGTGCGATTCATTAGTTACTTCCAACCTGTTTTCAGAGCAGATTATTGGCTATAGTATCATTAACCGTAGATGAAATAACCACTTATGACAATTTATTTTCTTGATTAGAAAATTTCAAATTCAATGGAATTCATTTTCAATAAGGTTTCGGAACAAAATAAATGTTGTGTACCAATTACGCGACAGACATCAGCACATCAGAATGGACTAGATCTATTAATAAAATCTTTTTTTTTCTCCCTGGAAAACAGCGTAGTGAGTGAGCTGAAGTTGACATTTCGACAAAGCTGAAGTATATGACAAATAGAATCAAAATGTATATTTTCATACCACACCCTATATCAGGCCCTCGACCCATATCAGCCCTCGAGCTAAAGCTCTCGTGCTGATATGATGTCTCAGGCCTGATATAGGGTGTGATATGAAACTACCCATTTATTATTAGCCCCCCACCGGTCCCTGTGGCGACTATAGGTTTGCACCCTGTCCGTCCGTCCGTCCGTCCGTCCTTCCGAAATGCTTGTCCGGGCCATATTTTCAATACTATAAGACTTTGAGATACCAAACTTGGTATGTGGATACATCTAGGGATAGCGGTGTGTCGCGTACCAAAAAAAGGTCACTGTGACCTTGACATATGACCTATGTTATAGAAAATGCTTGTCCGGACCGTATTTTCAATAATATAACACTTAGAGATACCAAAATTGATATTTGAATACATCTTGGGATAGCGGTGTGTCGCATACCGTGAAACAGTGACCTTGACCTGTGACCTCTATCATAGAAAAGGTCCCGAAAATGCTTGCCTGGGCTATATTTTCAATACTATAAGACTCTGAGATACCAAACTTGGTATGTGGATACATCTTGGGATAATGGTGTGTCGCGTACCAAAATAAGGTCACTGTGACCTTGACCTTGACCTATGACCTCTGCCATAGAAAATGCATAGAAAATGCTTGTCCAGACCGTATTTTCAATACTATAACACTTAGAGATACCAAACTTAGTATGTAAATACATCTTGGGATAGCGGCGGTGTCGCGTATCAAAATAAGGTCATTGTGACCCAGACCATGACCTGTGACCTCTGTCATAGAAAATGCTTGTCCGGACCGTATTTTCAATACTATAACACTTAAGAGATACCAAACTTGGTATGTGAATACATCTTGGGATAGCGATGTGTCGTGTACCAAAATAAGGTCATTGTGACCTTGACCTGTGACCCCTGTCATAGAAAATCCTATAACACTTAGAGATACCAAACTTGGTATGTGAATACATCTTGTGATAGCGGTGTGTCGCGTACCAAAATAAGGTCATTGTGACCTTGACCTGTGACCTCTGTCATAGAAAATGCTTGTCCGGACCGTATTTTCAATACTATAACACTCAGAGACACCAAACTTGGGATAGCGGTGTGTCGCGTACCAAAATAAGGTCATTGTGACCTTGACCTTGATCTTTGACCTCCATCATAGAAAATGTCTGGGAAATGTTTGTCTGGGCCGGTGGGGGACTATGGATTGCCCTGCAATTATTGATGCTCTTGTTCTCTGTATCATATACAGTCCGGAAGCAGCCAGATCTTTTCTCGTGTACAGCACAACTCTTTTTTATATGTGTTTTGACACAACGTAGTCCCATTTTGTACGCACGTGCAGTTACGCAGAAATAGTAGTGGTCTTATAAAAGCCACCAGTTTAAATTTATACTGAATGACAGAAAACAAATTCTTACAAAACGTTAATAAAAAGCAGATTCCAATAGCAAAAGTTTTCGCTTTGCTTAGAAATATCAAGTAATATCAAACTGTCAACAGACAACTAGAAATAAACAGAATCGCGTTTCTCTTGCTGATCTCAGGCCAAATGCCTCATACTTTAAAATACCGGATGGTTTGATAACTTCCTATCATTATTTGGCTATGATAAAAAAAAAAAGCATTGATGACAATATTTGCATTCCAAAAGAGGTATATTAGTCATATTATACGTTATGCGTGAACATTTCCAAGGTTGGTTGGTCATGACCAGTAGGTGACCCCTATTGATTTTGGGGTCACTAGGTCAAAGGTCAAGGTCGCGGTGACATTGACTATCAAAACGATGTCCGGTCAATAACTAGAGACTTAGGGTCCTCAAACTTGGAAGGATGGTTGGTCATGATCAGTAGATGACCCCTTTTGATTTTTTTTTTTTTTACTTTTTTTTTTTTTTTAAATTATCGCATAATTCTTTTTAGGGTTGGTCGGGTTACCTGAACCACACATATTTTTTTATGTGGCCTTACTGATACAGATAGTAGATACAGTCACAGGGATATTGAATATCAAAACGATCTCAGATCAGTAGAGAACGGTTGGACCTAGAGTCGTCAATTATGCCTGTTCGGGCGGAGTGGGGGAGCCATACGTTTTTGTCCCATGGACAATAACAATTTCTAGTTTATATTTGGATTAGTCAGAACTAGAACAATTTGCCTTTCACCTACCGAGTAGACATAACAAGCCTGTATTCAGCGAGCCGATCAGTGAAGTTTTAGCCTCGTCGCCTCCATACCGTTCTAGCAGGGCGATGTACAGTACTCCGGACATGAAGGCTGACGTCGACACAATCACGATCCCACAATACACCGCAATCAAAAACAAGCCACGACCATCCGCTATCAACATCACGTGCTGTTCGTGTCGATGTCATTGTATCCTGACCGGAATCTACAAAAAACGATTTTGCTAAATAATAATATAATAATAATTTTTGAGTAACGTTATGCTCAAGACTGAATGAACGTTACTGAAAAATGAGTGGGTATCCGCCAACCAAACTGGAGTCTGACGCACAGCAATCTTCATTTAAAAAAAATAATACTGTAAACACTTAGAGATTACCAAAATTGATATCTTGTAAAATTGTAAAAAAATCGCGACGTCCCGTTAGTTTCTCTACATAGCTTGCATTGGTTTAGTCATTAATAATAAATCTAATACACCCGCACTATATAGCCTAGTTCAAAACTATCTCGTTATATCTCGTTTCTCGTTATATTCAACGATATATCACTACGTTTGCAACGTTAGGAGAATAAGCAAGGCAATGCGAAAGATATCACTGTAACGTCTTGCAACGTTAGGAGAGTAAGCAAAGCAATGCGAAATATTGCAGATGTGTGTGTTATTTTCACATTTTAGGGGTATTAGAATAGAAATAAAACATCCTTTACGGTGAACTATCTTGTAATATATCAGGGTTTGTCGTTCAATTGTAAACAATTTAAGAATTTATTGTTTACAATTGAACTCCAAACCGTGATATATTACACGATAATTCACCGTAAATGATGTTCTATTATTTCTATGACGTCATCCTTTGTTGTTTCTGTACAGTACAAGCAAGGTTTTACGCAAGCGTAAAATAGCTGCCGAGAGACAAGAAGTTAACATAATAATATATCAAGTCACGGGGTGTTAAAACAATATTGAAACAAATAAATGTTGTCACGGAGACACAAAAACGCCACGACCGTTTTTTTCTTACATTTCTTTCCGATTTTTACCACCAGTTCTTCCTACCAGGCATTTTAAAATCAATGTGGGCGACCCTCGCTTCTTTTCTGTCCAAAAACCCTTGACATGCCTTACATATTGATTACAATTACCTTGTAATACGACGTGCTAGAAGTACACATCACCATAGAAATACAATTGTTCACGTGTGCGTTAGAGTGTACATTATTACAACACATATAAACGGTTCACTGTTACCATGTGGTTCACTGTTACCATGTGTAATTATTAAGATTGCGTTATCAAAGTGACAAAATGTAAAGGAATAATATTATAAAATTATTGCCTTTTAGTGAGGTCGATATGTGTATTTATCGACCTGAGAAAAGTGATATCGACCGAGGCGATAGCCGAAATCGATATCACTTTTCTATCACTTTTTTCAGGTCGATAAATACACATATTACATAATTGTCTCTGATTTATATAGGAAATACTGGGAATAGAAAAGCTATATCTACTCGTTTGCTCTACTGGAAAATATATATTTCCCAGTACGGAACATTGCTCGGCCTTTTTCCGTCAGTGGCGGAAATGCCAAATGACGTTTCCGATTGTTTTATACGGACGTCTTCGTCAGATTCCGTCACTAGGAAATAACGATTTACGGAAATTAACGAAGCACCAGCATTTTCCAAAATTTCCCGAGCATCTCCTTTATAGATAATTATAATAATAGAGGGCAAACATTAAAAGTGACCAATTCCTGTGGATATATGTAAGAACAAGCAAGGTTTTTAACGCAGGACGTAAAAAAGCCGCAGATAAGTAAATAATCATGACTGTGGGCCTTTGAACTGATAGGAATGCAAACATTTGTTTGTATCAGCTGAAATAAGTGTTGCTGTTTTTATCAAAAGCAATAACAACGCAATGTATGCGTCGATAGAGTTCACTGTGAAACTTGGCCAAGGTCTTATTGATATAATCCTTAATAATAGTTAAACAAATTAACAACACAGACTTTGTAATGTCTCGGCTTGACAGCCTTCATCGAGAATTTAATTTTCTGAAATAATCATTCAAATGCAAATTGATAAAATATCAAAAATCATTTTAAAAGCCCAGTCTAATGTAGTTACTACATGCAATTGAAGGCGTGTCTAGAATGGTAATAAATGTGATCTGTCAGGTCAAACCAGGGTCAGTTCCCCAGAATGTAAACACCAGCCTGTATGAGAAAATAGTGGGACCATGCAATTTTTGAGATGAATGCCATACACACTGTATATATTGTTTATCAATGATAGCACATAATCCCTGTGAGGTGATGATGCAGTATTGGTAAATATACATTGATTACATGAAAACACAGTTTTTATAATATTGCATAATTTACAGTTTTATGCGGTGTTCATAATGTTTGGTCCATAAACTATATGGCAAGCTATTTTACTGTTTATTTAATGTTACAGATATCTACATTAACGTAGATATACAGATATGAGCTATTTTATATATTAAAGAAGATATCTTATATACTTGTAGATATATATTGATTAAGAAGACATCTTTATAAAGTATGTCAGATATCGTCATTAATAAAATGAGATATCTGATTTAAATTTGTAATCAGATACATTTTAAATCTGTTTGTCTGAATTATTAATGTAGATATCATATGATATATATATGTATATATATATAAACAAACATTATAATATAAACAAAACGTATCAAACTTTTTTTTATAGAGATATTTTCATGAAAAAAACACAGTTTTACTTCTTACTTATTAAAAAAATATAGACTTGGACATTATTTGAAAGAAAACCTAAAACTTACAGAAATAAATAGATAAAAGAAGTGTGCAGAATTCTTCATAAACCCTGTAACTGGTGAGTACACTGCATGTTTATCTGATAAGAAGGTAGTATGGCTCAATGTTGTGCCCTGACATGACCCTTTCTGTTTACATCTTCCCAGTAGCTACTGTTTACATCACATGACCAGGGTCAAAGGTGAAATTTCAAATTAACTGTCATTTTCCTGTTGAAAATTTCGAAAATTTGGAATATAAAATATATTAATTATAGTGCTTTGAGGGCAGCTTCAGAAACAGGCATATAGTTTAATAAGTAGAGGATTGAATCATGCCATCACTGAGAACATTCTTTTTTAAAATATGATGTAGTATTTTCAGAAAAAGAAAGAAATATATGTCCTGAGTGAAGACAGTCTGAGTTCTATTTGAATTTGAATTGATTGACATTTTGTGGGCGGAGCTTTCCCTTTTATACTGGAGCCTGGGGTTTAAGTGACAGTGTGGACAAGCTGATTGGCTTCTTTATCCGCTTCTTTTTGGGCGTTATAAAATAAAAACCGATTATAACGCTATCTTTGTCGTTATATATTCATGGATTCAATTAAATTTCATGGATCTTCATTCATGAAAATACTTTTTAAAGAGTTGCACTTATTCCATTCCAATACTTGCGATTTCTTCAGATTTCATTCTCCTCCGTAAACATCCCGGACACATAAAGATCCCAGAAACTATAGCCGCATTCTACAAATGAGTAGACTGATATACGAAAAACGTCAATTCCTCGGGCGAAAGGGTAACCTCTGAACGTTCCAAAATATGTGTTTATACCACTCACGTTTCTCCAGGAAGCACATGCTTATCGCCACTTACTTGCGTCACAGTCTGTTAACCATATTTTTAAAGAATAGTGCCTTATTTTAAATAAAAAAAAATTTGTGATGTTATGGTAATATTATGAATGAAGCAAAAGAGATATTTATCAATAATTAAGGCAAACGAACATGAACATGATAGTATGTCCATTGGGTGAAAAAAGCGGGAATCTTCTCCAAGGACTTAGCGCTATTATACACATGGAATAAATAGAAATTACGTTTTCAAATATTATGCTTGATACATGTATATCTACAACGTCAGTGAATCTTTATATCAGACGACTAACAAGAAATAAACAATAATTTTATAATATGCACTCAAATGATATATCAGTTGAGTGCCTTATTCAAAGTTATTTTATTATGTTTTCTTAATGATAATTGTTAATGATCAATTTAATTGAATTAAACTGATGGGAGAGGCCCATATGGCATATTGAAAATTATTTGCCTCATATGGCATATGGACAAAATAAAATGGAACAAATAAGTATTAAAAATAAAATTTGCCTCATATGGCATATGGACAAAATAAAATGGAACAAATAAGTATTAAAAATAAAAATATGGTGGAAATTAAAAAGAAAAATCACATGGGATTTTGGAAAATAATATTCTGGCTAAATGGTATATGGGGAAAAAAAAGGCTCATATGGCATATGGAAAAAAACTAACAGAGGCTTGATTGACGCATTTCTACTGAGGTATGTCCCTTTTTGTACTTTTCACGAATTATGTTATACATGTATTTGGTTTGTGCTTGCCCACAAACATATATATTTTCTTTCAAATTGCCATAAATATGCAATGATGTGCAGAGCGCAATTATATCTAAGCAATAAGTGCAATTGCATATTAATGTTTTTTACAGTTTTCTTGTTCCTGTTTTAACTTTCACTCCCACTTTAATGGAAAGTTCCCACAGGAAGCATTCCAATAGCCACTTGACAGTCATCTAACAATATAAATCTAGTATGATGTAATTTGAAACTTTCCCAGTACGAAAATAGTTTGCACACGTAGCCCACAGGCGCCTGTGAATCACAGAATCAGCACCATACCCCATATCGTAATATTATACATTTACTTACGGGTGTCATGTTATAGGTCTGATGGTCTGGACAGATTCTGCGAGCTGCAAGCATCTGTTGTCCAGCCAGTAATTTCGGGTTTCTGAAGAAGAAAAACTATTATCCATGAACAACTAACCCA